>PPHD01027930.1:0-11027 GCA_002909625.1 Bambusicola thoracicus
TTCAGGTAATCATTCTTACAGTACCAAGTAACACGTGGCCTATCTATCATTTTGGGGTCACCATCAGCATAAAATACACAACAAATATAATATAAATATATATATGAGTGCTCAAGTTTAAGTTTCACAAATTAGGAACCACTGAAATGTGCTGTATTAGTTAATATAATGGAAATAAGAAGTATGTATGCTCCTGTCACATGAAATACCTTTTGATGAAGTCTTTTTTCTTTAAGCTTTTAAGATAATCTTAGAGAAATCATCAAACTATAAAAAGAAATCAATAAAACAGAAAAGGTTCCCATCACCCCTAAGAAAATCCATAACTTTTGCATTTTAATAGAGACACTACAAGACTATACCAGTCATTTTCTTTCTGATGTGTTCCTTTGATTTCACTCTTATCTCACAGGACTCTTGACTTTCCTGAGAAAGGGATTATTGAATTGTATGTCTCCCTCAGATGCTCTTGATCATTCAAGTAGTCTGTACTTAAGAACGTTACAGAGTCTGTTCAGCTGCTGGCTCCTCGGGAAACTCATCAGGGACTGTCATCTTAATATTAATTGGGTTTTGTGCAGGAATCTGAGTCCCACAATGAAAGGGTTTCAAGAAGGAAGATTACGCCCAAAGCCAGATAGAAAGACAAACATATTTAGCACAACAATTATGATAATTGCAGAAACACTCTGAGAAATAAGTAAATCTGATTAAGGGCACTTCTACATGATCAAATATTAATCTGATGTCTTCACTCTAACCTGGTTTGAACATAAGAGGCTTCTTATGGTTTTATGTATTAACAGATTTGTAGAAGCTGAACTCATAGTACCTAATAATATGGTACATCCAAGTCAATACAGTAAAAGGATCTTTACGGAATGTAATCCACTTAAATTAAAAATAGACACAGATTGAATCATAAAGCCTAAATTAAAATTGACATAGAGTCAATCAATAAAACATTTTGTATAAAGTCTTATGTAAACTGCCATAATGTTTTTCAATTTCATAGCATAAAAAGTTATGTGTATTTCTTTTTATTTAATAAAGACTTCATCGCTTCAGAGCGAATCATCATAAATACCACCCGGACAATGACTTAAAACTTTCCAGGCACATATAATATCCTGTTAATTAAATACACCTGTATTTGCAGAAGTCAGATTTATTTCTCTTTTAAAACGTCTATTAGTTGTCAAGACTTGAATTATCTGATTAAACCATTTCATCTTTAAAATCACTACGATTTGTAAGAAACCTGGGCCAACACCACCTGAGTGATAAGTCGATGGAAGCAAAATAAAAAAATATTATACTTCATAATATAATGAAAAGTATTTTTAGATTCTTACATGCAGAAAAACTTTGAATAAACCTTAAGCATACATCATGTACACACTGTGTACACTTTTTAATATAAATTTGCAGAGGTAGAACATTTGTACCACATTTACATAATAATTTAACTCAGATTAAATCTTCCTTGTATAGCTAAGTTTTATTTGTAAGTATTAACCACATGTAAACCTTATGTGAAAGGTAAACCTTGCCAGCATGGCTTACCTCCCATAGTAATTAGGCTTGTGTTTCTGCTTTATTAACTCTGATACAACAGTGTCCTGCCCTCTGTCACCAGGGGTACTAATAGATGATAATCACCACGATTTGGAAGCCATACAAATTAAATGACAAAGTGAGATGAAGTGTAGTAATGCAGTGAGTTCAAGGATAAGAGATTTAGTCATTTCAGTTTCAGGATATTAGATAGGTAATAAATGAAGAAATTAGATCACAGTTTATCACAGATAATCATTTACATTTACACATTAAATACACATATTTCTGAAATATTCTTGTTTTAAAGCTTATACTAAAAAGTTGCCTTGTTTCTCTGAAAAGAAATATTAAAACATTTCTTGTGTATAAATACAATGAAATCTCTACAAGAATTCATACTCACTGTGAACAATTTTAATGTCACGTGGTCAGTAAGTCCTGTAAATTGGCCTGAATTAGGACATCAGAAATATAATCTTGAAGATGTGATACTGATTCTTAGCTCCTAACTACAATTTTTAATCCACTAATCTCACAGCACAAACATGGCATACCCATCATTACCTTTTTAATCCAGTGCTTAATTATTCAGACACATAACTCAGTTGACAGAAGTAACTTAAATACAGTTAATGTTTTTTAGAAGTTTTTAACTGTTAAATCCAGTGATGAACAACATGATTTCATATTAATTTCAAGAAGCTTCAAATCCTAATATGTCTGTTTAAATGGCAGACTTCCTTAAAGATGCATTAGAACTGTAACACTCTACCAGCTGACATGAAGATGCTAGATCTGAGCATTGACAGAACCTGTCTTTTTCAAATCCATACTTGTATTCTGTAATTTATCAATTTATCGCTTTTATCCTTTTGAATACACAAGACATTCAGTTTCAAAGTGTTACATGTTTTGAGTTATATCTAAGCCAGACACTTGTTAAGAAGGAAGAGCAATATCTTAGCATATTTATTGAAAGCCATATATTTCAAGATAAGCTAACTTTTAAAAAATACATAATTATTAGTGAAAGACTACCTGTCAAAGAGTTTTTGCTTGTTTGTTTTTTAGATAAGTAAACAGATGAGTGAAGCTATATAAGCATATTATCCAGATATCTAAAAAACTAAAAATAAAAAAAAGCCTTCTTGAGAAAGCAATCTGTGTTACTCAAATCAAAGCCACATTTTCCTAGTAGTTTTCTAAGGCAATATGTTCAGCTAAACAGTTCATCCTATACTGATAGATTTAAATTCTGTTAGATACAAGTATCAGTAATCACAGTGCTCTGCAGAAACATACTTCTGCCTAGGCCTGTATCGTATGCTTTGAAAGCAAAAACCCAGACTCCACATTCTTCTTCTATCCAAGCAACTACAGTATACTTTTAAACATTACTTAAAACCAAGATATGCAAGAGACTACTTATACCTTGTTCATGCATATTAATATTAGAATATATTATTTCCCACTTTAAAATGTTAAGAAAAAAATCGCTATCACTTCTCAACTAAAACTGAACTCTCATGCTAAAGCTATTTCAAATTGTATCAAAACTTTCAGCTGTACAGGTCTGCTCTCTACTGATCTCAGATTCTACAAAGGATCTACTTTTGTATAGCATAACAAATTCTATGTAGTTCACATAATACACCGCCAGTTCATATTAATAGGCTCAAACCATCCAATATTAAAAAAAAAGCATATTAAAAAATCATAGATTGCATCTTTAAAGGCTTAATAGACAAAATAAGTACATATACTTTCCTAATAATTACCCAACTATCTACTTTTTGTTCTAAAGAATTGTTTTCCATAGTTAACATGTTTATGGCCATTCAATTCCCCTTGCAGATTACGGCAATTAGATATTTATCCTCCTTAATGTACACTGTTTTTATTTATGTTGAACTTGAATCCATTATCAGAAACAAAGCTGCATACATATAACCCTAACCAATTGCTAGAGATGCACACAGACTACTGCTTGTTTTCTTTGGGCAGACTAATCTTATGGCATGCATTAAAAATGTTGTACTTGTCACTGACTAATACAGCAAATTGAAACCTTGGAACAATCTTATTTACAATTCAAGAGCTCAATATTTGATTCTTGCATCAGAATTTTCACTTAACCCTTTTGCTAAATAACTGAATGTCACAGCAATGTATGGCTACATTGCAATTTATAACTAAATAGAGGGCAATTTCTTCTGGTATGGAATCACTAAAAGATACATCCGGAGCGTATTACCTTGCTAAACACTGTTTTTGAACCTCAGTTTTTATGCAGTGCGTAACTGAACATTTCAGCTGTTTTCTACTATTTGTACAGCTCGGGTCACTGTGGAACGAAAATCAAAAAATAAAAACCTCCCTTCATCTGTAATCCATAAATAAAAGGCTTAGCTGTTGGTTTTACTTACAGTTCCCAGAATTTCTCTCTCTTCTAAATTATTTTAGCTCTTATATGAAAGTTTTATTGTTACTCTCTAAGAAAATTCAAACCTTTACTAAGTCATACAAACAGTTGCAGTTGCTTTCGGTGTAGTTGGGTACCCCTGATTCCACCAGGAAAAAAAGAAAACAATGTATGGCCTATGTTAACATCTAAAGACTGAAAACATACCCAGTAAAATAGTCCCCCAGACTAAAGGAAATCACTGCTTAATTTCACAAACATTTGTTTCAGCTCAGGAGTTGCACTAGAAACTTTAAGTAGTTTTCTGGTTCAAAAAACACTAAAATTGATAACGTGGACTCATAAGATGCTGCATAGCACCATCTGCTGGTTTGAACAATGGGCTTTGGAAAAGAGTCCAATTATTAGCGCTATCTGAAATCTAGAAAGTTGACATTCCACTCACCTCAGTTTCACAGGATTTGTAGGATTCTGCATAGATTCACAGTACAAACTGAAAGAGAATGACAGAGAGAAAGAGTATCATACCACGTGCGTGTGAAGACATCTGAAAATCATACAGAGATGAAATTTGAGCAGGAGGGCTTCATTCAAAGAAGGAAGAAAGCTGAATTTCCTTTGTCCAAGCCCTGGGAACTGCTCCTTTTAAACTGTCTCATAAACATATTTTTGCCTTAATCTAGATTTCTTTTGGAAGGAAATTTAGAAGGCAATTAGGCATCTTTTGAATGCTGATTTTTTTTTCTTTCTTTCTTAAGGAAGAATATCATAACAGCTTCTATCTTACTTAATCACTACTTAATAAATGCCATATTCAGAAATAGTTGTTTTATTTTAAGTTTGGAATAAAGATGTTAAAAATGCACAGACAGAACTGGCGACGAATTTATTTTTGCTTTGTCCAGCTTCGTTTGTGCAAACAGATTAAAAAGGAGTGACTACCAGAATGCTATCGTTACATGACTGTGAAAGCTAAAACAGCTTCAGGAATATTTTATGAGAAATGACATCAACAAGTTGGAAAAATTGTTTCAATTTTCATTTTTATTCTTTCATTGTTCTTTAAAAGGAAAATATAACCAACCTTGCTTTAATAGAAATTCTTTTCCACATCAACACACTTTTTCTTTTTTCCCCACAAAAATGAGACTATCCACAGCTCTGAATTGCTAACCTTTTTTTCTAAGCAGACTACATATCAGAAGTAGCCATAGATGTGACACAAAAATGAAAGCCAAAAATCCTGCAGCATTAGTGGAGCAGTTAGTGTAAGCACCACCCTCACACTGTATGAGTACAAATGATAGGACTGGGACTGAAACTCCTTCCTCAGTGACACCTCCCAAACTGTGGCAGCGGAATTCTACAGATGGGAAACCCAAGTTCTGCTCACACCTCTGACTGCTCCCCATAAATTAATTTGTTTACTTGATGCCTGTTTCATGAGGTGCGTAGAGGCCTTGGCTGGTACATACCAAAAATATCACACGTTTAGTACCCACTGTGGGGTCCTGGCCATAGCACTCTCTGTGACAGCTTGATGATAAACAGCTGGCCTGCTTGTGGGATTTATAGAGCATACTGGGCAACATGAGCAAGAAACAGGTAACCTGCATTAGCTGAACTCTCTGTGCAGAATAACAGGACAACCTCTCGGAAAATCCTACTGCTGAGTTATCCACGTGTGGTTAAACTCAGTTCAGTGCCTGGTAAAGCAAACCTATTCCTACCAGTTTCAAGGAGAGCTGGCTCACATCTTTAGGGCAAAACTTAAGAATCTGAAGAATCTTTCTTCCTCTACCCTCTCTTCCCTCCCATAAATGAGTCAAATAACTTTTTGCATTGACAAGGCTGAAACACCTCCAACAGCTTTAAGCACATTTAGCATTTCACATTTAAGTCAGTGCAACGTTTGAGAAAACATAAATAAGATAAATATAAAAAATCCTCTGTTTTCCGTTTAGTAAACTAAGAATTGGACCTGCCTGCCCGTCACCTCCTGAAGCTAGCGTGAGTTTCTATGAAACTATGCATATCGAAAAGGCAATGCATCACTGCCTGTCTATATATACCACAGAACTGAAAATACAGTAATTTTGGCTAGCACTGGCATTAGTAGGAAAAGAGTAAGGTGATCGGGTAGCAGATCAGAAGAAAAGGCCTTGAGAAGTGTCTACGAGGCATTATCACACATTCTTCTGTCAGCAGCATCATGTGCCATAACAGCCAAATGGCAAAAATACAAATGGCTGTTAGTTTAGAAAACTCTCTACCCCATATGTAGTTCCATAATGTTTGATGTGGCAATGCTCATGTCATGATATAGTTCTACTTCAAATTATAACAGAATTGTTGCTGAACTTCAGTGACTCAGCAACTAGAATTCGATAAGTATCATTTTATTTGTCCCTATAGTACCATGTGTATTTTTCTCAGTGCGATGTCATGTCAAAGCTCAGTACACCAATTTTAAGACAACAGTAGTTGGTAAAACAACCATCACCACCAAACAAAGACAACGTGACAAAGTGATCCATAGTAGTACCTCCAGCTGAACTATATTACCTATTTGGCAGAACTTACAACAGAATTCTTTAGCGGTATCTTTACCATATTACAACATAGCATAACTTTTTACTTATCACTGGAAAGATATAAATGTAGCAAGTCACCAAGGGGTGCCCAGTGAGCTATTTCAAACACCATTTTTAACCATTTGACTTGTATTCTTGTAAAAACTATCTGCATTCTTGTTCATGTCTAATATTCTTACAGATGTTTTAGATGACACAAAACAAACTGGTTTAAAATGTGTAAGCTGACAAATTCTACATGCGTACCATCTTGCAGATATATTCAGTGTCAATTTGTGCCCAGAATCCAACAGCCCAGATGAAATCTCTAGGCTCATAAGTAACAGTAAAGTTCATATAACACATAGTGTGTAGAAGAGACTTCACTTCCAATAATCTCTAAATAAAAGTTCATTTTTCTTTTCAACTTTTAGAACAGCATCTGAAAATACATGATACCTCTCATATGTAACTAACCACAAAAGAGATTCTCTAATTCCAAGAGATTTAAGACATTTGTATTACAGACTATCTGGGACAGGAAACGTTTGGGTTTTTCTCCTCCACAATTTTGCCAAGTACCCCAATAAACAGAGCTCTTAAAAACAAAACAAAACAACAACTACAAAAAACCCCAACAACAACAACAAACCAAACAAAAAAAACCCACCTCAGTGTTAGCCAAGGTAAGACTTGTCACAAACTGCATTTTAATTAAACTAAATCAGTAAGAAATCCCAGTTACTTAAAAGCTTCACTGGAAACAGATATCTGAATTATAAAAGATAAAAAAATTCAACTAGGTATGGCTAATTAGGATGTAAATGTCATTTAATAGCATAGAAATTAGGTACATATGATTTGAACTAACGTAGAAGTATTTATCCATGACAGTTATCAAAGACTAACATTCTCTAATAGCAACTGCCCACAGTACCAAGAAACTAAAATTAAAACTGAAGCTGGGAAATATAAAATAAATACATAAATAAAATGAAAATTGTGGTTTGTGGATATTACTTGCTGAATATATGATTGCTCACGGCCTCCTGAATATTTGAGACCACTACATCCTGGCACTGAAAAAGTCTGAATGGTTGCTTATTTATGGACAGCTACAACTGTAAATGTCTAGCATTAACAAACACATCATTGTTGTTCCAGAATAGTGACATGCAATTTTTTCCACTAACGCAGCATCATAAATACTAACTTCAGCAACCAATTAAAGAATTAGCAAGAATGATCTCAAGTAATACATGCATATTGTGCCTTCAACTTGAAAAGTTTTGAGGATGTCTTAATGTCTGTGTTTGCATCATGAACATAAGCTTTGGAATGACATACAATGCTGCTATTGAATAAAAGAGTGAAGGACAAAAATCTTGTGAAGTCCCCAGACAGCTGTACCGTGTATATCTTACAACAGTGTCCAGTTTTCAAATAAGCATGAGTAACAAAAGACAGGGCCTAGGGTAGATTTCAGGAGATATTTCATATTTTGCTCCTACGGCCCACCTCCATTCAAAGCCCGGAGTTTGACTGGGGTTGAAACTAGTGAGCAAAATGAACTGGTTTAAAAACTAACAATGTTATCCATGGCCAGCATGGTGACACGTAAATTATCTGCAGTTTTTGTATATGATGCCAAAGTGGTTGTGGATGGAAACATTTTATATACATTCAAAGAGATCTCATAAGCCAGAAAAAAAACAGAGAAATCTGAGAATTCAAATGCAGGTGGAAAGGCACTCTGGGCTACAAGAGCTCCACAGAGGAGTACAGGCTAAGGACTGAGTGAGTGGGTAGCAGTTCTGCAAAAAAAGGTCTGCAGAAAAATGACTGGAGAAGAAATAACCATTTAATTACTACAGTAGGTACCTAAAGAGACTTACCTCCAACTTCTGAGATCTTCTGAATTAAATTGGATAAGCCATGAGCAACCTCACCTAACTAGGAAGTCACTCCTGCTCTGAGGAGGTTGGACTAGACAATCTTTCTTTTCCAGCTGACCTCCAGATCTTCTTCAACCCATTTTTTTCCCTATGATTCTATCAAAAATTTTGTTAACATCTTTAATAATGAAGAAAACAAAATCAGATATAACCCTATATAGTATCAGCACAGAATTTGTGGCAGTGAATGCTTTCTATCACCACTGATCAGGAATTTATTCACTGTAAATTACTCTCAAATGTGCAGCTTGTTTGTGAATAACCAGATGTGAGCATACACAGCAGGGAGAGAGAAAATATTTTCCTTCTTTCCTTCCATATTAGTGTGGACATTTGACAGCATTATTTATAGTGAGGTTTTCTAAATTAGCTGGTCAGTTTTTGTGCCACTTGTGTGGGCTTTTTCCACAGTAATAAGAAGTTTTGTTTTAGGTAAACGTGACTGCAGACCAAGCCAATCACTTTCTGGGGGAGCAAACCTAATGAAGCCTCCTATCCTGCAGGGCTGTGTCCTAAGTTTGATGGCTCACATGGCTTCCTTGATTTCCCATGAAGGCTGAGATTACATTATACTCTTCCCTTCAGTGGAATAAAGAATTTTCACTCTAAACATCACATTTTCCTAGGGTTTAGAGAACTGAGATATCTTCCTGACTCTCCATCAAATTTACTACGGAATGAGCAAACACAAAAAAAATTGTCAGTAATGGACACATGGACATTCTTACCCACAGTCAACATAACTGCTCAGAGAAGTCATCTCTATGTCAACAAAGCAGACAATGTCAGACTGTCATTTAAGTCAGGATTTCTCTCTGACTTTTTAAGAATTTCCAATTCAGAGTAATAGCTGCTATTAGTTGATATCAACTAATGAAGATACCTAGAAAATTATAATGACCTCAAAGGACTGCTTGCCAGCATCTGCCAGAACTGCTTGCTGTTATCATAGGAACAAGCACATCGGACTATTTAAATCACTCTTAACTGAATGTTTTGATGATCTCTAAGAAAATAATCTCTGAATTTCTTGATCTACTTGAGAAACTGAAAAATGGAATGACGCAATACAGCCTACATCATAGAAACAGAGGATCATAGAATGGATTGGGTAAGAAGGGACTATCATCTAGTTTCTACGACACATCTATAAAAATACAAATTTGAAAAATAAATTAAAAAGTATGTAAGAAGAAATTAGTATTTCAAATCTCATTCTTATCACAACTGTTTGCACATTTTTATCCAATCAAGCAAAATCACTGTGCAACATACCAGGCTAATCTCATCTTAAGGAAACTGTTAAGTGTTAATCAACTCATGCAGATGGGAAAAAATAACTAACTCAAGCACTACCATTTGCTAAGGATTTGCTAAGTTTGACCAGGACCCGTTGAAAAGTGAAAAACGTAACTATTTATGCATCGCTCTTTTCCAGAGTTCTTGGGCAAGAGGTGGGTCTAGCAACCAATAAAGTTGGGCACAGCAGATAGGAACCTGAATTCTCACAGTGCAAAATCATCTTATTTGAAACCAGAGCAGAAAACATCACGCAATTAGTAGAGGTCTCTTTTGTAAGAAACCTAGAGGTCTCCAGGACCAGCAGAAAAGTCAGGACAGATTTCTACAAGGATACTGTACTTGCTGAGATAAATCCTCTCTCCTCTCTCTGTAACAAGACATAAACAAGCTAGCTTGAAAATTTTTAAGAATGCACTTTTCAAGGTGAAAAGCAAACCATATAAACGCTTACTTCCACATGAAAAGAAAACAACAACAACAACAAAAAACCTTAGCAGAATGAGGACTCCAATAAGAGACAAGGGCCAGTCCACAGCAGAAATAAAGGTGAGAAGGGAACAATGAATCAAATTCTGTCTAGACTGTGCTTTCTCCCTCTTAACCCTAGAGTAAGGAGGATTGTATTTCCAAACCCCTTGCATTGTTATTGTTGTCTCACATGTATGTATGTTCATTTCAATACCCCTGTTATTACCTAGACTAAACAGACTAAATATAAACTGAAATATACCAAGTAGAGATAAAACATGGAAGAAAGATGGAAAACTGCATGTCAGAATGCTCAGCTTCTTTCATCAGTGTTGAAACAGTGAGTCAATGAAGCAGAATTGAATTCCTACATCTTCAATATTCTTTTCCATTCAGGTAACACTCAATATTTTGGGTACTGATAACAGTATATTGAACACGCCAGCAGTGGCAAATGTGTGAATTCCAAGGGCCTTGCTCACTGCCTTCTAGCTGTAGCCAACAGTTTGCTGCAGCTCTAAATCTGATGAGCTATTCAAAGGCAGTCACAAAATGAGTATCAAAGCACATAAGTAATCCACATTGGGAAATCTGTCAGAAGATAGTTGGGAAAATAAAGTGAATCAATAGCATGTCAAGAGACTCAAATAGAAAAATATTGAATATTCATTTGCTTGGTTTCAGAGGGCTAGGGATTTAGTAGCACTAGAGTAGCTTGTAGGATTTTCATTCTTGAAAACATTCAAG
>PPHD01027931.1:0-11027 GCA_002909625.1 Bambusicola thoracicus
CTTTCAGTGTAAGTTTTAAGGCCCTAAATAATTCTAGAAAGACTTTGCGTAGCTCTGTGTAGAATTCAGACACAGCATCCCCTCAGCCTCAGTTCTGAAAGTCTCAAACATCTGACCATGGGACCATTGTGGTCCCATAGGAACTTGTTTGATATACTGGAAAAGGTTTGGGAGAGGTGATGAAGCTTCCGTGACATGATTTGCATTACCTTAGCACTTGTTTGTCTCAGCTAAAGGAGCCCACCACAATAGTTGGCAGGAGAAACAAAAGGTCCTCTTCTGACTGTTTGTATTGCAAGCATCCAAGACCACCAAATAGCAGGAAGATGGTTCACTCGTGATATTTGCAAAGTTAGTGCCGATGCTCATTCAGAATACAGCCCACCATGTGCTTTCTGCTGTGAGAAAATTATTTTTCCCTTGCAGTACTGCCTCAGGATTTGTAAATGTAAATATATGGCACCTGAACAAGGGTAACTGTATTTCATCATGTAACTCCATTCACACTTGAATTTAGCTTTGCTTTCATGGGCTTTTTCCACCACTTTCATTCTAAAAAGCCATTAAAATAAGGCTTGTCACCACCTCTAAAGCCTGAATATTTCAGAAGCTGAAGAAAAACTTTTTGTCCCATCCCTCCAAAATTTCAGAATCACAATTTTTCCTTTCTCATTTTGCTTGAAAGGATCATTTGGCCAAGACAATTTGTTTAGAGGCCCTGTTACTCTTCTCCAAAATGTTCAGCTTTCTTCACTGAGTCCTTAGGACTCCTTCGATTGTGTGATGAGCTCTTGTGGTTTTCCCCTTCAGTATTGGGCCTTTTGAAGGAGAAGGAGGTCTAATTGCCTTGACTATGTTCTGACATCAGACTTTGTCCCTGTTTATTGCAGGGGAGTTGGATTAGATGACCCTTAAATATCCCTTCCAACTCAAACAATTCTATGATTAAGTTCTAGTTCTCATCTCTTTAACACCAAGGTGATCCAGGAGAGGGACAAAAGTGAGAAGCAGTGTTTTTGTTGAGAAGCTCCATAAATATATTCAAAACTTGACTTACACCACCCACAGTATATTGAGAAATCATAAATTCTGCTACAAGGTCCAAAAAAAGATCCTGAAAGGAAGAGGTTTTGTTTTGTTTTGTTTTTAAAATCCCTTAATCTTTCCAGCGGATGCTTAAAGGAGAGTACACAGAATGAGGTACACAAGAAGGTATGTTGCAATAGCCTATCCTGGGACAGCAGTGTTGCCACACACAAAGGGGCTCTTATACTGGTGCTCTCTGGCTAGAGGGCAGGGAATTCCAGCTCTCATATAGCCTCTTTTCTACACCCATACTAGTAAACCAAACAGAGCCAACACATAGACATCTCTGCTGATTCACTGCTAGTGCACCACACTCTACAGGAAACCATTCAGTAAATGAACTCCCTTCTGTGTCCATATTGTTAGGTTATCCATATTGTTAGGTACAGCGCCAGCTTGCATTCCTGGTCACTGTTCAAGGGAGAGCACAAGGCAGGTTCTGTTCCCAAAAGTCAGGATAGATGAGTCCATTATGTTGAGAAGAGGTAATGAGAGTTTAGCCATATGGATGCGAGCCAGTCCCTTTGCACTCACTCACCCTGCCTGTGCTATGTGGTAGAGGTTTTAAATATCCACAAGAAAATTCTGAAGGTAAAACAGCCTGGATGCTGGGAGGTAGCAACCCATACCCACTCTATAATTAGGTCATTACCAGTTCTTAATAAATGATGCCTTCTTTTTTATAATTTGGGTCATCTTTGTTTTACAGAAAACTCTCTCCTTGGCTGCATGTAAACCTCATTGCTAAGTTTCCTTTTCTTTTTTTTTTTTAAGTATGCAGCTGTTTCAATTGTTGTCAGGCCTGCATTTGGGGATTATCACTTTTATTTCTGATTAAAATAACTACATGGTAATGTAATTGAAACAATAGTTCCAAAGTAAATGCATTGGTTGTGGTTTTCATTATCAGGATAATCTTCCTCTCTCCCTCACACCCAAAGCAGTGAAATCCTTCCCTCCTCAGCAATATAAAACCACATCAATTTGCACAGCAGATTTTAAACAGTTTACTGCTCGCTACCCATTAAACTATTTTACAAACAACAATGGGACAGGAAATAACAAAGCATGCTCTTTGAATTAATACTTGGGCTAAAATACTCAGACTTTCACTGTAGTCCATAAACTGCTCCAGCTGGGTGTTCACGGTTTATGACATTTTGAGAACCGTGCTCCTCAGCAAAATTAAAACCTTCTTCAGATTTGGGGACCTACTACAGCCACATGTGCTCTGCCGTATGGAGGCAACTGAGGTGCACAGTGTTACTACACGATGCCAAAAGCCAAAGTAGCTCCCAGGCTGCTGAAGAGAAGTGCTCTCAGCACATGAGAAAGAAACAAACAAACAAACAAAAAAAAACACGGAACGTTTTGTAAATACAAACAAATCAAAGGAGGAGCTGCTGACACCGATGCTACGAAGATGAACGTTGCGTTAGGATGTGGCATCACTCATCGGAAATAGTGGATGAGTACTGCCACCTCTTGGCTACATGCTAACATGACGGTGTCCAGGAGAAGACTATCTGTAACTGAGGTCACGGACATCGCTTAGCTGCCTACTAGTGGGGGTGAATAAGCTACCGGGGGAAATGGTCAGTTTTGTTCCATATTTAGATGCTAAATACTAAGTACTTACTGGCTTGGTGTGCCCCATCTGCCATGTCGAAGGCAGTGACCTAAGAAGGGTGTCAAGAAAAAACACTTCAGGAGTCACCGTCTCACTACGAGAACAAGCAGAAAATTCAGTTGATGTAAAACAATCCCTACAGCTTTTCAGTGCTGGGTTCATCCCAAGGCAATGACATTTGTGAAGAGATTTATGTTATTTTGTTATATTGTGATGGAGAACTTCCAAAGGAATAAATTACGTATCAGTACTGCACTGACGCTAGGCAGGTAATGATATTCTCAGAGGGGACTCAACAACATCTTGCAAACATCTGTGGTCATTTGTGTGAGTGCCAATTAACCTGTGGTGATCTGGTAGATGAAGAAGGCTTCTCTGGATTCTGGCATTTAAGAAATTTTTGAGGAAAAAAAGAGGATGTTTCCAGGCTCTGGTGGAGGAACTCTTTAGGTTCTTAATGGAAAACAAAAAAAAATGTACCATGTTCTGTACTGCACTGCAAGCCATCAAATGTCCAGTCATAATTAGATTAAGTAAGCACAGGATAAGCACAGGTAAAGCAAGAGCATGTAGATCATAGAACCATAGAATATCCTGAGTTGGAAGGGGCACATAAGGATCAAGTCCAACTCAGTGGATGTAGTTTAATTCTTTCTTCTTGGGTCCCTAATCTGCACAGGTCCTTTTTTTAAAGTCTTCTCAGTGGTTTGTGTGTGTCAGGAGAACATCGTCTTAAATTGTTAATCTAGAGAGTGGAAAATAACTGAATGTGGTCAAAATTACGTTCACTTACATGAGGCTAAACACAGCGGGGAATGGCAGGCTAAACGTGTATGAATATACAGTGTGTGTGTTAATATGCATTTATAGAGAAACGCACTAAGGAACGTGACTGTACGCTGACACCTGGAGTAGTTCAGGAGACTTATAGCCATACCACGGGTTTTTTAAACCATGTTTTTAATTGCAATTTTTTTTTACCTATAAAGTCAACCTGTTACTTCAAAACTGTTCTTAAGTTCATTCGGAGACCCAGCTGAAGTCAGGACTGAAGACCGTCACTGTGCTCTTCATGAAATCTTCCCAACTTATTAATCTGCCTCAAGGACACACTGGTTTTTAGTCACTCTGCTTGTTGGTCTGAATTTACCAGGCAGTTAAAATACCCTTCTGAAGTGAAGCCAGTAGGCTGGTAAATGCAATTAGAGTTGCTTTTTGAAAATAAGATAACCCAAATTGCTGTTTGAATACAAACCAAGGGGAAGAGATTTAAGTACCTCCTTCTTACTATACTGAGTTTAGTTTTTCTGACAAACGAATTGGCAAAACCTTCAGTAGGGGTTTAGTTCTGCAGGAGGACTCAAGTGTTGCTTGGCTCCTTCCCTCCCCATGAGTAAAGGTCTTATAAAAAGCTGATCTCTGTGACTGTAAACAGGGAAAAAAAAAATGAGTGTTGGGAAATGCAATAATAGTTGTTCAGAAAAAGCAAGTAAACTGTATCCAGAAAGCACATATGTATTCACCCTCCAAAACTGCCACGAAAATTAAGCTTTTCAAGATGAGAAATACTTACCAGAGTGGAAATTAAAATAAAAGCACTGAATGTCCACAGCTTTACACTCTGTAATGAAATAGGAGTCTTTGCAATTCCTTGGTTCTCAGAAATCATCTTCTTTATTTCTGAAATGTTTCATGGTAGCACAACTTAATAGTAGGTTTCCCAGTTTGTTTTGTACATCTGTAAAAATAAAATTTGACTTTGTAAAATATTTCTGTATTTCAGGCCAACTTACAGAATAATTATAGCATTAAAAACTAAGCTTTTGCAAGAACAGCTCTGGGATATTGTAGAATCACTTGGCTTTGTGAGTGTTGCTGTGAAACATCTTCAGTTTGTCGGTCTATGCAGAGGCAGAACATGTTTAACTAATTTTAACAATATAAATACTTTACAATAAAGAAGGAGGTCATACTTTCATGTTTACGTATCATATACAGATCTCCACTGTATCCTGCTAATCTTGTGTAATATTTAAATGTACATATCTACACTTTAACAGTACTAATTGCCTGACAAAGCATTCTCCCAGTTCCTTTTTCCTCCCCCTGGGAGGCAGTTGTTTATAACAGGTACCAAGGTGACAGAGAAGACATTGTTCAGGCTTAGGAGCAGGGTGTAATCATGGACTCATTAAGATTGGAAAAGACTTCTAAAATCATCAAGTCCAACCTTCAACTCATCCCCTCACCGTGCCCTCTATCCGCGGTCCCTCAGTGCCAGATCTCCACAGTTCTTGAACACCTCCAGGGATGGTGACTCCACCACGCCCCTGGGCAGACTGTTCAAGGAAGTTATAAAAACAACTTCACTTTGTAAAGGTTTCTCAGGTTTAATTGAGCTCTTAAGCACAGTAAAATGTGATGGTGATGTGACGGACAAGATTTTACCATATACTTCTGCACAAAGTCCTGAATAATCATGTATTTTGTTCCAGGGCAGATCCACTTTGATTTCTCTTTCAATCCATCACTGAAATCATCATGAGAGCTGGAAAAAGAGTTCTGGAAAACTACAGAGCCTGTGCCTTTCTATCCTGCAAAAAGAAGTATGGTGCTTTTCTCTGCTATGATACATGGTCACTTTCTTCTCTTTTTTCAGTAATAGGGTCCTCATCGTTAACTCTGTGTGATAAGATTAGCAAGTGTGATGGGGCTGCTAACGAGCATCAGAAAGATTCTGCTATTACTTTATTTCTATGACATACTGTACTAATTAAAAGAAAACTTGATTATCTCAAACATAATATTTTTTATTTTTCTCCACAGCAGGGTCACATCTCTACAGAGTCACACACATTTGCCAGTATATACTGGTGCTCTTCCAGTCTGAACACCTACGTAACTTCTTTCATTATGCAAAGCGAACATTCCCACACAAACACACATACGTATGTGTATTCCTATCTGTCCAAGTCTGATTACCAAAAACAAAAATTTTCTGCCATTTGAGGCTTTCACCTCCCACTGAGCCCTGAGTAATGGGAAGCAGGTCCTGTGGTAAGGAGCTCCATCAGGGAGGAAGCCTGGGGTGAGACAGGGGGTGCTCCTACCTCATCTCAGGGCCCAAACCCCTGGTCCAGAGCCTGAGCGTGAGGAAGAAAAAAACCACACCAAAGGAATCAGTGCATTTCTCTTGCAGTTACTGTCTGAGCTGTTGAGGTTCAGATGTCACTTGCTGTGGGTCTCCTTCTTATGTGCTTGTACATATTAAGTTGTACTGTTGAAATCAGTGCTGTAGGAACAGCATTTGTATAATGCTCAGTAAAAGCCTACATATCCCTGTGAGATAAGCATTCCTATTATTGCCTCAGAGTTATAGAGGAGGGAATTAGCACAGCAGTGCTAATAGAGGAGACTTGCTGTTCAGAGCCAAGTCATCTGTTGTTTTATTCCCCTTCTAACTCCCTATTGTCCAGTGACTTCAGGTAATTGTATTTCTAGATTCTCTGGAGAATGACCATCAGTGTGTGCTGGTCCTTCCCTGGCACAGCATTTAGATGCCCCCTCCTTTCTCTGTGAACAGAGGCAAAAACAATTTTCCTCTCCTTCTCTGCTTGTTCAGTCCCTTTCTCTGCTGTAATCTCTGAAACCTCTAAGGTAGTGGGCTTGTTCTGTGGTGTCCAAAAATTGTACACTACTGCCCAGGCAGTGCTGCATAAGCTCAGGTCAAGCTAGAAATTACAAAGGAGAAGGACATGTTGTGTGAGATAGTTGGCTTGAGTAGAGAAACAGTAGTGCCTTTGCTGTAAGAGCTAACTTGTTATCTATGGAGAGCAGAGTTACTGTTGTTTTTCACGCTGCTTCTCCCTAATCATTGCTGAGATACCTAAAAATTGGGATAAGTACCTCTTTTTGGCTGGTGCTATAAATCTGCAAAACCTAAGACACAGCAGTGGATCTCCTGAATCATAAGCTCCTTGCTGACACAGGGAACCACAACATGTATCAATCTATAAATAAATACACTGGAGAGATGCTGTTCAGCAGAACTCTCTGTAACAGGAATACACACAGCAGAATAGAAATAAGAAAACTAGTGGAAGCTGCACTCAGAAGGAACTCCTGGCTCTGACCCACCAGAGATCAATTGGTTCAATAGGTCCCGACAAACTTGCATATTGTGTTCTTTCTGTTCCTGTGTGAGCAATCATAGAACTCACCTGGCAAAAACTGTGGGATATTCCAATGTTGCCACCTTCACTTCCAACACATTGAAGCTCCATACAAAGCTCCCTGGTCATAATCTGGTGATTCACATGGATGAACTGACTGAGATACTCTTCATTTGGTAGTGTGACAGCTGTGCATGACCATCCAGAATGTCTTGTCTTTCACATCGCTGTCGCCAATGCTGAAATGCATCACTTACCACCTTACTGTGCTCACATCCACTCCTCACTCTCTGTAAATGTTCATCAAGTGTTAGTGAATGTGAATTCTTCCACATGGAAGAATTCAATTCCTTTGCTTCATACACAATTCTACGTCTGACGTCATTTTGTCAGGCTGCCCCACTGCTGTCATCAGTCACGTGGCAACAAAATGTAACAGGATATTGGTGGGAAGGTTCGACCTCTACTGCCATACCGCCAGCATCTGCCTCTGTTGCTGCAGGCCAACATCATAAAATAGAAGATATCACTTTCAGAGAAGCCCTAGTATTGTATTTATTTATTTTATCGAAAATAAGGACAAAGTCTTATCCAATTTTATTTGGATCACTGCAATATACAGCTGTTAACAACTGGTGCTATTAAAAACACTTTTTCAGTTACCTGGAAAAGTCAATTTCATTCCTGAAGACAGTAGAAACTGTAGGATGACACTGTCAGGGGCATGTATTTTACACAGTCTTTGTGTTATTTATGCCTCATCTTATGTTTTCAGCTTCTCAATTAAAGTGAAAATTGAATGCATTTTTTTAAAAGGGAACAAAGTGGAAATGATTGATGAAAAGTAGCTTCAAGAATTGCCACTCTCTGAAACCACTTGGTTTGGCTGTCACAGAGGACTTTTCAAAGGCTAAATTAAAAGGGCATTACAAAGGAGCATTGTATGCTGAGACTACAGATGGTAGTCTGAACTCTGGGATCTAGGTAGATTAATTTCAGTACGACTTTATAATGCTTTAAGGATGTACTGTGGCTATGCTGACAACAGCATAATTAGAGAATCACTGTAGATTGATTTAAAAATATAATAAGAATGAAATCCTGCAGTAGAGACTAAAACTTCAGAGAAAAAACATCTTTCATGGGATAGTTTGTAGGCTCTTTTCCCTTTTTTTCTTTTTTTTAAATATCCCAGTTGTCTTGCTGCTTTTGGGAGCTTTGATACTTGGCCAATGCTTGAGCACAGAGTAATGAAAACAAGAAGAACTCTAAAATCCCAAGTCATATTTTTTTTTTTTTTTGCAAATGCCTTTGAAATGTCTTAGAGCAGCATTTCTTCTTTGAGGTTCATTTATTTAAAATGTTTGTGTTGAGCTGAGTATAATTCAACTGAGGAATATTGTCTGATGCACTCTAAATTTTAGGGTCAGGGTGATATATCAATGTGCATTGCATAATGTTCTTCACACCATGTCCCATCTAAAAATGGAAGAGAAGAAAAATAATATTAAAGAATCACACCCCAGCTGCAGGACTGGGACAATAGCAGAGTGATCAGAATATACTATTCTTGATTTTTATGTTAAGATTGATGTACCCAAGACAAAACATATTTTGTGATTATACATATTTCTATATATATGCATTAGAATATCTGCAAATTGACCAGTGTACTTAAGAGTATAATATTCTGAGATTAAGAGCATATGATATTCAGATGTCTCAACAACAGTCTTAGTATCTATCTCAAAGAAAGAACTCATGGGGAATAGTTATATATTTGACTATTATTGTCTTCTTAGATGACATAATAACCCATAATCTGTGTTACAGGTTTTAATCTGCTCTGCTTTTAACCAGCCTTCACTCTAATAAGGGAAATAAATTATTGTAACAATAGGAGGGAATTAAAAAAAGATTAAGACCATAATAAAGCACCTAATTTAATTGTAAGTCTTCACATTGAGCTATATGGGCAGTTTTTTCAGCACAGGAAAGGTCTAACAAGATGTAAAGCAGACAACAGATAAGACCTGATGGACTTACTGGAGGTATACTAACCGTTCATGCAATTTGGCTTACAGGGAAAAATAATTATAGCACCATAGAGTGGTTGAGTTTGAAGGGATCTTTAAAGGCCATTTAGCCCAACTCCTCTGCAATGAATGGGAATGCTTACAGCTAGATCAAGCTGCTCAGAACTCCATCCAGACTGACTTTGGATGTCTCTAGGGACAGGTCAACCTACACCTTTCTGGGCATAATGGGTGGCCATTTTATACCCTTTGTGAACTGTGGAAGCCAGTGGAAAAAAGGCTTTATCAGAGGGTCACTTCCATAAACTAACAGTTGAGTAATACTGTTTTCTCAGCACCAGAAAAAAAGTAATGTTTAGTTGTGCTCACAGCTGTCTTCAGAAATGCAAACTGTGTTCAGAAACCCAAGCTGCAGTGAGGAAAATCTATTCTTCATTCTGCAGTGGATAAGAATAGAAATAAAAGAAAAAAATAGCCATTAGGGGAGAATGTCCTAACATCCAGGATAAAAATGAATTCCCAGGATAAATGGTCTACAAAAAGTGTATAAAGTTCACATCTGTAAGTACAGCTCTAGTTATAACCTGTCAGGAATGTCATAAAATTAGACAGTCCCTCCTTAGGACACAGAATGTTTAATGCTCTCCTGAGGTCACTTAACAATAACTCCAGTATTTTCCTCAGTGGGCACTGATTCCAGGAAGGGGAGAAGAAAGCGGGGAAGATGACATCAAACTCTCCTTCTGCACCTAAATATTTGCAAGAAATTCCTGGATGAGCATTTGGGTTCCTACGTGCCTTTGGAACAATGCAAGTGAAAGCAATACAAAAAGGTAAGACAATGGCTCAGTTTCCTTGGAAGGGCCAGGCCCCAGATGAGCAACCTGCACTACCCAGTGGCTAGTAAAAATCATCTGCTGGGCATACACATTGGCATAACTGATGTGTGAGACACCATTTCCCACGCTTTTCACAGACTGCTATAAAGCCACACCATTTTCCACAGATCAGCTAAAGGATAAACAGCAGGACATCACATTCTGTATTTCTATAATACAAAATCAACATTAAACCCGTAGCTTAAGCTGTCCAACAAAATTTCTTCAGTAATTTGGCATTTAGCTATTCAGAACTTGAAAAGATTTAAGTTGAAATATTCATCAGTGTACAAAAAAAGTTCTAAAACAGAGTAGCAGTGTGGGATATAGATGTATGCTGCAGCAGCAGTGATCTTAGCTGGATGGGAGAATGTAGAGGACAAGGTGAACTCTCACTGTTCCCTGAGGTTGGAATGGCAAGCTAGGAAATTTGAAGAAGGCTTACTATGGTTTAGATTTGACCGTAAAAGATACAGGAAATATTTATTTAGAATTAGAATTAGCACCTGCTCCTTCAGTGGTGTGGTAAGAATTGCTGAAAGGTGCCATTAAGGAAATGAGTAGGCAGTGGGCTGGGAGGTGACTGAGAGGCCTGAGAGCCAGTGAGAAGCTCTCTGCTAAGGTCTTGTTTGTACTCCTGTGGGCATGTGCAAGCACAGGAAAGTGCCCAAGGATGTTGTGTCTATACAGGATTTAAGTAAAATATTATTAACTTCAAGGGTAAGTTTGCAGTCCTCATGAAGACCTCTTTGCACAACCGCAGTCAGGTGATCTGCTTTCTCATTCAGAGAAGTGATTGTAAAGGTCATTTCTGACTCTCCCAGTTCTAGGACTAATTATGCTGTTAATCTCACCTACGGCATTTCTACTCAAACTTTTGCTGTGAACCATTCCACTTGCCCATACTTCACAGCTATTACAGTTGTGCCCTCAGCTCTGCAAAAGGAACTTCCATTGATGAGAACGAGCTGCTGATGAGAATTTCTACATCAGGGAAATCCTTTTCTAGGGTAAGATCCCTTTGCAATATCCCAGTAAGGGAAGGAAAATTAAGATAACTGGTGCTCAGCAGCTATAGCTCAGATGTGATCATACGAGATCTGCTCATACTTATCTCCTTTAGTGAGAATCTCCTTTCTTAATTTCAGTAGGCTACAGTGTAGATGTCTACATCTGAGCTAGTAATGTTATCTTCCCTTGTAATCATTTGAGACAGGAAGTAGAT
>PPHD01027933.1:0-11027 GCA_002909625.1 Bambusicola thoracicus
AACTAGTGGCAGAACAGGGAACCTCAGAATGGAAATGTATCTAAAAATACTTCTAAAAGGTGAAGATGGTAATTAAAGCATTTGCTGTGAGCAAGATTTCAGGGAAAAAATCAAAATGGCACAAAAGAAAAGGATCATCTGTAGTAGCAGGAGACATAGGGAAGAGAAAGATGGGGCACTGAGGGGCAAAGAGGTGAAATGGGTGGGATCCAGAAGAGATTGAAGTAGGCAATGTCAGTGAGTGGGAAGCCAGAAGGTCAGCAGAAAGGAAGGTTATAGCAATATCCCAGCTATAACAAGATAATCATGGGAACAAGCAGGCAAAAAAGATGGAGGGGGAAATTACTAAGTCCAAAGACTATCAGCTCATAGATGGATGGTACCTGAGCTTCCAGGACAGAGAAAGAGTCCCTCATTAGACATTGCTTTTCCCTTGTGAAACAAGTGCAGGTTCTGGGAATTTCAGTAGAGAATGAGATACTGCTTTGGAAATGTAATTGTCAGATGCATTTTCCAGCCATGGATTTTAGTGGCTATGATGGAAACACAGACCAAGTGTGTTTTCTTGTCCAAGGGGAACATGGGAACAAGGAGAAATGGACCGCCCCCTCCAGAGGACCAGGATTTAAGACCACCTTTTTGTTTGCCAGACCACCTCCTCACTAGCTTGTTGTGTACAAGGATCCAGCTCCCCCAGCAAAACACAGCTGCTTCATTTCACAGCTGTTTTTCCAAACCAGTCTCTTCTTTTGGGATGTCTCATAAAATCTTCATATTCCATAGCAGGAGCCAAATTACAGTTTGTAAATCACTGTTTCTAAAGTGGTGTGGAGGAACTAGGCTGGGAGATGCGAGAGATACCACTGCACTGGAAACCACTGAATAAGCAGGCTGGTGGTGGTGGGAACTGAACAGCTGGAACACAGCTGGGAAAAACCATTCCCAGGGAGATCTTGCTGAAAAAAAAATATGTTATGGCTCCAGAATCCACATACACCCATGGAAGGAAAGGTCATGTTTTTGTGAACAGTTCAGAAACTGTTGGCTACACTGCTGCATTGCTACAGGCACACTGAGTATTGTGAGTAACCTGAGGAAAAAAACAACCTACTTAAGGACAAAACTCTCACCCTAAGCACCAGACATGATAGGAAGACTCCCTGGGTGGTAGGTGATAGATAACATGAAGACTACCCCAAAACACTGACCACTGCTTATCTGTCCTTCCTACTAAAAGGCCTTTGAATATGATTCCTAAGTTTTAGCTGCTCATTCTTGGGAGGAAAGCCTGGAAGAGTACAGGACCTCTGCCAAGGGCTCTGGGGAGGTTCTGGGAGGATCTCCCAAGAATCCTTGCCGATAGCTTGAATTTAACAGCAGTTCATGTGCACAGCAAGGTTTTCCATGGACTTTCTCTTCCTCTGGCGTTTGAACCAGATGCTTCCATTGAAAAACTATCTGAGGACATAAGGAACTCCCAGCAAGCTCTCACTTCATGAAACCATCTCTCTCTTCTCTCCCTGAAACAACTCCCAGTCCCTCTGGGACTGCACAACGGGCAGAGAAAGGCCATTACCTCCTTGGGAGTCCTGATTCTTGAGGCCAGCTGCGGTGAGGACGTGGATCTGGGACACCACTTGAGGGTACCCGCACATCCCACTCCAGCAGGTGTGTGGTGGCTCATCCAGCGTCAGCTCTCTATTGGGGAGAAATGTGTAATATTTGGGATGTGCCCAGCCTTACCCGATGGGCCGGCCAATGAGTTTTCTCTAGCAGGATGGCCTATGCACCATCCACTGGCAGACTCTGCTCCCCACTCTGATCTCCTTCTCACCCGAGGGTTGAGATGCTCTCCCATGTCATGCTTAGAAGCAGAGTGGGAACGTCTCCACATGTCTTTGTCTCTTGGCCACCTTTGAAAGGAAGCCAAACACTAGCTCTGGACAAGGCTATGGCCAAATCCAGTCAGGGCTACCACGTAAAAAAACCAGAAAGCACTCTCCAAAAAGTCAGCTCCTCTCCACCACTGCTCTTGTTCCTTACCGGCAATCCGAAGGCACATCTGTGAAAATCCTGAGAAGAAACTCGCCTACATGACCAGGGTCAAAGGTGGTGGGGATGATGACATAGCGGCCTTCCTTCAGGTCTGTCCTCAAGAAGACACTGCGGGAGTTGATGTAAATGGAGCTGGCCACCTTCTGCTGCAGGGTGTGCATCCGGTAGTTCCTGTTCAGCTCCACCTGGGGAGAGAGCACAGAGGGACAGTCAGAAGGACAGCACTGAGGAAATGTATCAGTTACCAGGTGAGGGGACAGCCAGCAAGAGTTGATTCCACAGTGATGGGACAGTCAGAATTAAGAGACCTACCAAAGTGGTCCCAAATAAAATTTGAGGTGTCTCGCAAAACTCACTTGGCTCATAAACTCATTCTGCATTGCATTCCATCTTGACACGGGGTGACCACCAAGAAACACTTGATCAATCTCGTGAAATTCAGAGGTGACAGACAAACCACTGCTTTCAGCAAGGAAAGCAAGTCTGTGCTGACCCTATTCATTTCTGAAATCTTAGCATTGCTACAGGATGTGCTGAAGGCACCCATGGGGCACACAGAGTGATGACTAAACACATCATATCAATGGTCATGCAATACTAGGAATTTACTGAGGGCATGCAGGCTAGCATGCAGGACCCACAGTTTACCTTATGGATATCAAAGCCTATGGCTAAGTTCTCTCCTTTGCCCTCTTTGCGACTGGTTCTTTTTGGCTTCTGTTGGATGGAGATCAGCACTTCATCTTCTGCCTTCTTCACATCAAATACATACTGGAAGCAAATAGAGGAAGGTGAGGAAAACAGGAGCACTGGGCATGAATGGGGGCAAACCTATCTTTGAACTGTTCTGCAGAATCCAAAGAGTATAGATGCTTGCACCAGAGCATTTCACCCCTTGCAGTCTGCCACAAGTCCTCCTATTGAGGACTTATTCACAAAGACGTAACAGCAAGGCTAATACAGAGCAGGGAGCACAAAACAACTCTCCCACATCCTTGATAACAGCTCCTACAATCTTTCATCTGCTTTTTAGATTAAGGACTTAAAAGAACTTGGCCGATGTTACTGAGACTCTTAGTTCAGAACAGGACAGCGGAGTTTGTTTCTAGAGGAAAACCATGCAGCAGGGCCTTTTCAGAAAGCCCAGAAGGAAATGGTCCTATAGACTACATCTGTTCTAGTACATTTAACACTGCCAGGGTTTGAGGAACCAAAACATAATTTGACCACTCAGGCATCCAAATAGTTGGAAATGTTTCATGGCCTCGACTGGCACCAGCTAATACCACTTCCCTGTGGCACAATTTGATGTTTGGATGTTTGCTTGTGCCAAGGTGCTCCACACCAGACACTTGGATGCAGTTTCCCTATTAGGAAGGGTAAGGTTACGAGAGTTGGCCTGGATGCTGGTCATGCTCTGCCCAGGAGTCTCAGTCCAGTAAAGGTCATGAGCACATTTAAAATATGAGCACAGAGCTCTGAATGGTTGTTTTGCCCTTTTAAATCCCTGTAGGAGATTTGAATCCTTGGAAGCAAGTCTGAAGACTTCTGAATGTCTTCTACTACATGACTCACTTGGGGATTCTGCAAAAAGGTGTCCTTGTGGTTGATACAGCCTCCGCTGCGGTTCTTCAAGGGATCATCATGTCTGGTCCATGCCCCGTGTAGCACTGCCTCCTCCCAGGTCTTATGGATGCTGAGGTAGGACGTGTTGATGAGACGGCACTTGATGATGTCTGTGAAGTATCTACAGAAGTCTTCAAAGGTCATCCTAAGTCAGAAGGGACAGAGCTCAGTTATGCTGCTTTGTTTCTCTGAGTGCAGGTGCAGGGAGTGCAGGTGCAGGTGCAGCACAGTGCAGGGAGATACTCAATCACCTGTTAGCGACTGTGGGTAGCCTCTGATACCAACAAAAGAGGTGGAGATACCTTTCTCCATGCATACAGCATATAGTTCATTTGTTAAAACAAAACAGTTGTATGTGTTGGAGTGATAGAAGCAAAGCAATTGGTCCTCCTGCATGTATGGGTATGTGTAGTACTGATATGTGTACCTGGTGAGTTGGTTATGCTCAACACACTTATAACAGGTTTCTAGTGCCCTAGTAAAATGGTTTGGAACCAATGTGATACTGAGCAGCTTGCAATCCCAGGGTCATGACCAGCCAAAGCTAATACCCATGGGCAAAAGAAGGAGATGCCACTGAAAATCCTATAACTTGAAAGGCCATTTGCTCTGGTTAGCCAGCTGAATGGTAATTACTGAGATGCTTCAAGGGATGGAAGGACTGTGAACACTGCCCATGGTGGCAGCCTCAGGAAGGACTCACCAGAATTCACCATCGTCTTCTACTGTCATCCCCATCTTCTCTCTTTCACTTTTGCTCACTTTCTGCCACTCTTCAGAGCTGTGGGAAGAGTGCAGAATCATCACTGTGAGGGCAAGGGGACACCAGCCCTTGGTTTTCCATCCCTCCCCATCCCATCTTATCCCATCCCATCTGCAGACATCATGGTGGTGGTATAGGCTGACTCTATTAGGTGTTATTTTGGCTGAAACAAGACTGGGAAAGAGAGGTGAGCTGCAACCATCCTTCCCAAGAGAGAAAATGCTGATGACTTCACCACAACATCCACCAGAACCTCAATGACGTCTGCAAACTCAGACACCCTCCTGCTGTGTCCTTCAAGGACCCCAGGACAAAAAATACATCTACTCAAATGAAACAGTAGGTTTAGGACACTGGTTTGAAACAGCTTTCCACAGCTGCTTATATGTTATCATATGGGTGTAGATATAACCTCAGGGCTTGCTCTAGGCCAACATTTTCCACCAAAAAAAAAGTGCTACTCCTGCTTATCCCACTCACGTATCACTCCAAGGGCCGTTCCACTCTCTTTCACCCCATGGGTTGCGCATGCGGATCATGTCCAGCTTCTCTGACTTGAAGAAAGACAGCAGGCCGTGGCCCAGGCGGACCTTCCGCACATCAGTCACGGCGTATGCATGGCCCTTCACCAGCCCACAGGCCAGGCGGGCCTCCATGTCTGCTGCTGACATAGCCTGGGCAGGAGGACACAAGGGGAAGAGCACCAGTGCTCAGGGACAGAGAAAGGTGCCTCATGAGGAGTATCTGACATTGTATTAGGTACTAGATACATTCTAGTCTTCACCAGTTGCATGAGGTCTCTGGGCTCCCCTGCTGTCTTATAATCTTCCTTAAGCGATAATGCTCATCCCATTGGTTATAATGGAAGATCTGAAACCCAGTGCTCGTGAAGATGTTCACATACAGACATGAAATATTTTTTTTTATTTGTTTGTTTTCCTGGAAGTGAATGCTCTGATAGCATTTAAAGGCCAGTAGGATGAATCTGCGCTTTTGGACATAGCAATGGATAATAAAAAGGGTTGGATCTGGGCTTGAGTTCATAGAATCATAGAATCATTAAGGTTGGAAATGGCCTTTAAGATCATCTAGTCAAAACATCAACCCATCACCACCATGCCAACTAAACTACATCCCTGTGCAAGTTCCTTTGACATCTATATGAAAATATACAAACTCTTGGCCACAATTTACTTGATCTAATTTAGATGCCTCCAACAGGCTAGAATAAACAGCATCCTAAAATGCCTATTCCCATAAAACCACGATCATGCAGGCAACGCTGCTTACTTTGATGGAGCAGCTGATGAGGCCTCCACGGTTGTGCACTTTCAACACACGCTCAAAGAGGAGGTTTCGTTTGGCTTCATCAGTGGTGTAGTCCCCTTCAGTCAGGTCGATAGGTTCAGAGACCCCACCGGTAAAGTCTACCAGAGCATCAGCTGTGTTGCCTCCATCCAGGGCCTCATAACATCCTGACAACCTAAAAGAGGGTGATAGGGATGGCACAATAGCACTGACATTTTAAGAGCTCTGAGATACTTCTTGAGATGGCACGGAGAACGGACATCTGTAGGTAGTATTTCTGTGAGACTGGACAGCAAGAAGAGAGTGAAAAAATCAGATCTGTGCTGTTTGCAGTACTCCTGAAATCCCTGAGATAGGTACTATTTAAATCAAAGTGGAGTTGAAAGA
This sequence comes from Bambusicola thoracicus, assembly GCA_002909625.1. NCBI lineage: Eukaryota > Metazoa > Chordata > Aves > Galliformes > Phasianidae > Bambusicola > Bambusicola thoracicus. Next base: position 6,140 of record PPHD01027933.1, read on the forward strand.
TATGTTGTTTTGAGAGTAAATTGAGGCAAGTGAAGGCTTTTTCTTTCAATTCCTGTGTATCTGAGATACATCTTACTCCTCCCCAAGAAAGTGGTTGTTTTGATCAAAATATCTGAGGCTAAAGCAACCTCCAGCTGGAAGTTCCAGTTCTTGAGTAGACCTTATACATAGAAGAGAAAAAGGATGATATTTGGTGTGGGGACCCTGACCACAAATATGCACCAATAATATTTGGTCTGCTTCTGACCTATAAAACTGTTGCATCCTTAAGAAGGAAAGACCTCAGTTCCTATAGGAGCAGAAAGATTCATATTGCCTTCCTGTTGCAGTGCTGCCTCTGATAGTTCTTTAAGCTGAATTCAGAAATAACCATCACCAGCTCCTGCATGGCATCAGACACCTGTGGAGCCAGCAGCATTTTGTTACTACAATTATTTTCCACTGGTATAAGCCAACTGATTAATGAACAGAGATGAAAATTGGAGTGTGCAGGTCTTCGTTTGCCCTGCGTCTATCCAAGTACCTACTTGGCATAAGCCTTCTCCACCAAGGCACACCAGAACTCATTCTTGGAGTTGGAGTGGCAGTAGATGAGCTGGTTGTGGAGTGTGGGCAGGCGGTCATCTATTACCACATCCAGCCACTGACCGAAACGCCAGAATTGGAAGTGGAAGATCCCTGCATAGCTCTCAGGCTTCTCGGCATTCCACTCCTGCTCCTTCCAGTCTGGGATGACCTGAGTTCAACACAAGGAAGAAACAGAAAGGAGACATACACTCAGGTTATGCCCTTTTTTAGCTAGGGTTAATTCTTATATCAGAACTGATGCAGATGATATCAGTGGCAGGGAAAGAACCTGAGGGAAGTGGATTTGCTCATCATAGACCATTCACAACATATCCTGGGCCTGCCTCTTCTAAGGTAGACTAGATTTGCATCCACTGCAATAGCTCAGACTTCATCCTTCAGTGGAGGATGTCTCTAAAGACCTCTTACAGCTCTGTTTCTATTATGCCCTCCTTGACCTCACTCTCATAATTCTACCCAGGAAATCTGCTGCCATTTACTGTAGTAGACAGGCTATTAGAACGGAAGGGTCCTTGATCTGACCAGGGATGGCTGTTCTCAGGATCAAAGTTTTAGAATTGAATTGATCACTTAGAAGGGATCTATAGAGTTCATCGAGTCCAATAACCTGAGCACATCAGGGCTAACCAAAAGTTATTTTATGTTATTGAGGGCATTATAAAAATGCTTCTTGAATGTTGACAAGCACATTCTCATTGATGGCTGAGTTGTTGTGAACTTATCATTATGACTGAATTGTTGTGAGCTTTTATGTCAGAAGTGTACTTCTGGGATCCCTTTTTAAATCCTTTTGCTTGGTCCTTGTGTAATTGGACTAGTCTAAAAGCGAATGTTGTATTTGTCTACTGAGGCGTAATGAACAGGGACCATCACTCTGGGTGTATCTGCTCTGCTGAAGTAGAAGAAAGTGAGATCCCCATCCCCACAGGGCCCCCTTTCATCCCTGTCAAGACCAGCCATAGTCCTCCAGCAAGTACAGGAAGGAAAGAAGGAAAAAAAGAGTCTGAAGTGAAAGAAGCTTTAGAGAAGTTAGGAAGCTGAGACAGTGCAGGTTTGGAGTCACAACCATTAACACTCTCAGCAAGACAAGGCAAAAAGGGATGGGTAAATAGAACAGTAAATAAGAACAGTTCATATCCTTCATGCTTGTGGGCACCGTCAGATATTTAACTGCTTCCAAAGTGTTGTGACCTAAGAGAGGAGATGCTCCAGCGTGCCCATGGGGAAAATTATTAGCATAGCATGTTTCAGTACACCTGATAGGACAAGACGTAATGGCTTTAAGTTCCACCAGGTTCAGGTTGGTAATAAGGAGAAATTTCTTCTCTGCAAGAGTGATAATGCATTGGGACAGGCTGCCCAGGGAGGTGGTGGAGTCACTGTCCCTGGAGGTGTTCAAGAACCATGGAGATGTGGCACTGAGGGACATGGACAGTGGGCATGGTAGGATGGGCTGGTGGCTGGACTTGGGGATCTTGGAGGTCTTTTCTGAACTTAATGATTCACTGCCTGTCCTGAAGAGACAAACAGTTAAGTATTGGTATGGGACAGGACAAGACATAGCTATACTGCATGGAAAGAGGCTCTTTATGAAGCCCCAGGACATGGTGAGACCCCCATATGAGACCTTGGCTTTTTTCCTGCTGCTGGAACTTTGTGCTTTCTTACGGTTGCCACCACAAAGCTGTAACACTCTCCCTCATCCAGCCCAGGGCTTTTATTGTTCCTTGGAATTAAAGACAGTTGAAATATTAATGATGCCATCAGCCCTGTGAGCTCACTGGCACTCTTTGAGTTGTCTGGATCAATAGAAACAAAGCCATGAGAAGAGCCACTTTGGGAGGGCTTGATGTTTTCCAGGAGTGCTAATGAAAGATGTCCCAGACTCCCTCTGGGTCAATGCCAGGGAAGGTCAGAATGTCAGTCCCCATCGATCCCTCCTGACTGGCACTCATGCTAATGAATTGTCATAGAGGACCATTGTGCTAATCAACTCACTATTAATGTGAGCTTAGAAATGATGAAGGTATTGATTAGAGACAGACACTCAGCTTCCAGCTGGCTGGTTTTGAGATCCAGCACTACCACTAATGGTGGCAGGAGGTACTGGTCCCCCACCACTCTTCTCTGTCCCTTCATCTGGGTATGGCACTGAAATTATCCTCAGTTGCTGAAAGCAGCAGGAGCTGTGGCTGGCCTTCACACATAGAGCAGAATCTATGATCAGGGGCTGGTGGTGTTCCAACAGTGACCCAAGGGGTGAGGAGTCTGATCTCTTCTCAGAAAAGGTTCTTCCCCAGAGGGCGGTGGGCACGGACAAGCTCCAATGGGCAGTGGGCACGCACTTGAGCTGCTGGAGCTCAGGAAGTATTTGGACATCGCCCTCAGACATAGAGTCTGGATTTTGGGGGGTGCTGTGTGGAGCCTGGGGTTGGACTTGATGATCCTTGTGGGCCCTTTGCAGTTCGGGATATCATAGAATCATAAAATCATAGACTGGTCTGGGTTGAAAAGGACCACAATGATCATGTAGTTTCAACGCCTCTGCTATGTGCAGGGTGGCCAACCACCAGACCAGGCTGTCCAGAGCCACATCCAGCCTGGCCTTGAATGCATCCAGAGGTGGAGCATCCACAATGTCCCTGGGCAACCATATCCTATGATTCTATGATCTCCAGAGCCCAGCCTTGGCTCAACCTGGTGAAGAGCAAGGTGTGAGCTCAAGAATGAGGCTCCTCTTCCCATAGAACTCTCCATGGACTCTCCATTCTTGGCTGACAATGAGCCAGCAGTGTGCCCGGGTGGCCAAGAAGGCCAACAGCATCCTGGTATGTATCAGCAATAGTGCAGCCAGCAGGAACAGGAGCAGATTGTCCTCCTGTACTCAGCTCTGGCATGGCTGCACCGTAAGTGCTGTGGTCAGTTCTGGGCCCCTCACTACAAGAAAGGTATCAAGGCCCTGGACTCTGTCCAGAGAAGGGCAACAGAACTGTGAAGGGTCTGGAGCACCTTATGGGTCTTAGCGGGAGTGGCTGAGAGAGCTGGGATTGTTCAGTCCGGTGAACAGGAGGCTCAGGGCAGACCTTACTGTCCTCTATAACTACCGAAAAGGAGATCCTGGACTCATCTTGGTTGCATTGAGGTGCAAATGACATTTCCCTAAGCTGATGTAGAGTTTTTCTTATTCCGGAGTGGTTAATTAACAGAAAATGCACCTATGACTCTGGAGAAACATCTCTGACTTGAAGGAGGGATGGGTGGGTGCTGATTCCTCCAAGCAGGAGCTATTCTATTGGGAACTTGCCAGCTGAGGATGGGGAGGAGTGGAACCTGCTGTGCCAATCTGCTGAACGAACCAGGATTGAACTCCCCCAGGAGATGGGATGGAGTGGTGTATCTGAAGGCCTTTACAGAGAATGAAAACTTTGCAGGAAGATCTTCAGTGGTTGGCATAAATTGGATCATCTGCCCTGCAGGAGAGAGGAATCAGAGTGCCCCACTCACCTCCCACTCCCAGCTCTGATGGAAGGGTGAGATCCACCCGAGGATCAATTCCTCCATCAGTTTCTCCTCTGCCCAGCTTCACAACCCTCCAAACCAAACCAAATACTAAATGCTCCATTTAGCCCTTACACTGAGAGAGAAGAAGGTAAATGTTCTTTTTACCTTTTTTTTGGAGAGAAAAAGGTTATCAAAAATACCAGCAATGACTTGAAAATTGGTGGGTTCTGCCTTACTGCATGGAGGACTGGGGCAGCTACCAAACAGGGAAACAAGAAAATATGCACAGCCTTGATCCTTAAGGGGAAACCAGCTGATAAGGCTTTTATTTACTGTGGCACATCAATACCAAGCAAAGTACCTGCTGCAGGAACTCTAACTGAGCAAACAGCATTGCAGCAATTACATATTATGAGGACTGGCAAGCAAAAACCCTTTTGGAAGTTGGCAATGACTCCTGCTATGGGGTCTCATCTGGTTTGCACTCAGAGGCTTTGTTCTGGGCTGTATAAAGAGGGTTCTCCTACAGGAAAAGAGACCATAAGAGACCATTTTGGGACCCTAGAACTGGGTTTGATCCACCATAGGTCCATACTATAGCCAAGCAGGGATGGGTCCCCTTTTATTTCTCTTCATTGAATACAGCATGTCTTGGGATATAAGCAATGACATCAACTCTTCCAGCAGTGTCCGTGGCGTGGCCATGTGTGGTTGCTGAACTTTGGCTGCAGGCAAGACTCAAAGCTTCAAATTTCTCTCCATCTCCTGTTTCACTTTTCCTCTCTTTCTAATACAACTC
>PPHD01027934.1:0-11027 GCA_002909625.1 Bambusicola thoracicus
GGATATCAGGAAAAGCTTCTTTACAGAAAGAGTTGTTAAGCACTGGAATGGGCTCCCCAGGGAGGTGGTTGAGTCACCATCCCTGGATGTGTTTAAAAACCATTTGGATGTGGTGCTCAGGGACGGAGGGTTGTTCATTAGGGTCGTATGGTTAGGCTGTGGTTGGACTCAATGATCTTTAAGGTCTTTTCCAACCTGAGTGATCCTATGACTCCAACTTCACAGAAAATGCAACTCAATTTAAAAACAGAAAAGCATAATTACTATTCACAGCACTAATAATTATGCAATATCTGTACTCGCTGGCATACAAACGTATTTATAGCAGACAGCGTTACTATGATAACCTTAATATCAGATACATAAGCTCAACGCATAACTAAATTTAAAACAATCACTTCTTTTCTTTTTTTAAAGTACAACTATTTTCTTCAGATATCTCCCCCAACTTGCTTAAATGAATAGCGTATCTCAACTTAGCACAGCTAATAGCTTCATTATTTTCAAAGGAAATACTCACCCTTCGATCTGCCGCAACCAGCCTAAATTCATGCGTTAACTTTCCAACCAATGACCTCTGTGATTTGCGGAACAGATGTATTGTCCCCTTAGGAAAGGTAAGGTTTAGTTAAATATTTTACTCAAACCCCAGTTTAAATTTAAAAAAAACCAAAACCGCCACCTTCACTTATGAACTATTTCCATAAGAAAAGCTCACTCCGATTCGTTGATATAATTAACACTATATTCAACAGTGCCTCTCAATAACGTTTCTACATGTTCTGTCACTACAAGACGATGACTGACTTAGAATCAAGCTTCACATTGACACAAACCAGAATTCAAGGCAGGAGAGGTGCTTCCAAGCTGGTTACCTAACCAGACTCAATCAGCTTACAGACACACCTGTCAACACCGCTGTATTTCATGCTGCTCTCAGTATGTGCGGGCACACCCACGTTTTGCTCGGTACCACGAGCATCAAGCAGTATCACAGACTGCAAATGCACGTTCCCCGGGGCAAAAGTCCAGCACTTACTGTGTTCTCTCCAGGCAAATCTTTACCGAGCCCTCCCCACGACGCCAAGGAGCACCCCCACCTGCTGCCACAGCGGCCCCGGAGAAGCCACCTGCGGCGGGGACGCCCCGACCCGTGCCCACGGAGATCCGACCCGACCCGGAGCGGCGGACCCGGGCGGCCACGTCACCGCGGGCCCGGCAGGGCTGCCCCGGGAGCGGGACGGGAGAGAGGCGCCGCGAGGAGGGCTGAGAGACGACGCGCTCCGGGGTCGGAGCCGGAACCCGCCCGGCCTTCCCGGGAGCGGCGGGCTAAGCCCCTTCAGCACCCCGCTCCCACCCGCGGCGCCCGCCCCGCCTCTCCCTGGCGCGTCCAGCTCACCATAGTACTCCCCGCACCGGAAGAGACGGCGCCATGCGAGGCCGGAAGAGGCGGAGGGGGCTTCCGTCGCTGTGGCAACGAGTGGACCCTTACGGGAGCGTGAGGAACCGGATGTGACGTATAAAGGAAGCGCCGCCGGCGGGGCGCTCCTCCTGGCCGCGGGCACGAGCTCCTCACGTGGCCGAGCGGTTCCGCAGCACACGGCGAGCTCGGAACCGCGGGAGGCAGCTTTGTTTCTCCGCCCCCTCGTTCAGTTAATCCTCCGACCAAAAACGTACCTAAAGCCGGCATAGGCGATATTTTGATGACGGGTCATGGAGTTAAGACTGCAAATTCGTGGCCCCGAAAACGATAGGGGTGACACTGCGGATGTATGGTACGCACCACAAAAAGCCGTTCGGTAATTTCATTACTGATGCATTGCCAGCTATTTTAAAAATATTTTTTCCTGTTCTTTTTCCTTATTTTTCTTCCTCTTTTTCGTCCCCAAACTAACTGTGAGAAACTGCACATCACACAATCCACAGAAGATAAAAACTGTGTATAATGGCACAGCTGGCAGCAGCATCCCACACATAACACAGCTAATGGCCTGCCATGCCATTGCGCCACTGAGGCAAGTTGGAGGCCTTTTAGAAATCACTGAGACCTGACACTGGTAACATCCCATTATAAGAACATACTGTGCCTATACCATGCATTTGCAAAAATAAAAATAGACCTTAGAAATAATGGGGTGAAACAACACGCTTGGCTCACGACGTTGGTCACAGCCTTCTGAAACCCGCACCGCCTTTTTCTCTTACTACACCACAACGCCTGCAATAAATCACTTACATAAGCTGTGGTGAATTTTTGTTAGATTCCATCTTTCTGCCTTCACCACCAAGTAATATTTCCCCTATTACCATTACACAATGAAAAGTGACTTACAGAAGGTTGCATAACTCCTGGCTGTTCCCGAGCCACGCATGCTCTTGCAGGAAAGATGTTGGATTTCACAGATCACAAACTATTTGGAAACTTCCTGAAACACAGTGTCAGTGAAAAATAGTATTTTTCCCCCCTCACGTTTTCTGGCAACTCTGAGGCATTAAGATACAGAAATAAACAGACTTCCATCTGCAATGTGTCTGCATCTGATAAGAGGCATGGAGTCTTGTCTCACACTGTCTTGGCTAGAATGACAGAAGATTCATCTTTTAATGAGCGTGGCACACTTAGATCAGGATATACTGCCAAGTCCACAATCGCTGTAGATGCCAATATAGCAAGTAGTAGGATATTGTTTTCAGCTTCTTGGTTCTTCACTAAGTTTAATTGAGCACCTTCTCTAAAAGAACTGATGTCTGTCTGACTATTTGTAACCTATATGCATTTTGAAGCAAAGTAAATTGGTGCAAATTGCTGTTTTCAGGACTGTTTACCATGACAACTGTAATTAGCGTAAAAGCTCCTATTTTCCACTGTGATTGAGCAAGACTAAGATAAGCACATTTTGAGTTTATTTATGGAGGAAGCAGCCCTTGCTTACATTAGTATTTAGAACTTGAGTCAGGTCCTTTAGAAACTAAATGAGGTATTTGTGTATTTATTGTTCCATCATCCAGTAGGCATACAACACCTGATTTTATTTATTTATTAAAGCAGTGATCATTTAATCAGATTCAGGTTTAATGAGAAGGGTCACAGCTTTTGACATTTTATCTGATAAACAGACAAGAACAGTAAGAAAAGGGTAAATGCAACATTTTATTGTGAAGCTAATGCTATGTGACTGCTCATCATGCTGTCTTACATTGCTTATTAATAAGGTGGTGTTTAACATTTCAGAAAACATTCTTTAGGGAACACTGAAGTGTAAGTCCCTCAACACAACAAAAGACAAGAATCAACCCCATCCCAAACGGGAGTTATTCACTGTGTTTAATGGGGTAGGCTATAGTGATTCGCCTCCACATTTTGCTTTTGTCACTTAAATCCAGATTTCTGAAAACATTGGCTAGCCCTTCACATGAAGAAAAATTTGAATTGTGACAACAGTTTCTATATTCTCAGCCCCTTTGACAGGTATGCAAGCATTAGATCAAGTACTGCTCACTTCAAATGGTAAACAAAAAAAGCCCTGCAGGATTGAGACTACACCTTTAGCGTCCTGCGAGAATAAACCTGTATTAACCAACTACAAAGAAAGTTAATCTTCTTCAAAGCCAATCTCTGAAACAGAACTTTTAGAAGAGTTTCTTATGAAGACAAAGTCTTACAACTAATCACCAAGGTTCCAGACACTTGCAAATCAAAAAGATGAAACTGAAGAGTATTGACAGAACCCGCAGTGTTTAACAGATACATTTAGATACGTTGGAGGAGCGTCTGCTTTGTCAATTATTGCTGAACTCGGGAGGTAGTTATTGACAAAGTCAACAGTTTACACCAGTTTACAATTTATGAGAGAAGCAGAAAGAATATAAGACACGTTTCCCTGTACTTTAGATGATTTTGTCTTTGCAGGAAGCTGGTTTACTTCCACGTCCTGTTGAATTGTAGTAACAGTATTTAAAAGCATTTTAACTATTGGTCATCTCTTTGGATGACCACGAAACTCAAGTAGGTGAGTAAAACATCCTTCAATACTAACCAGCAGCTCAAGAGAGCCTAACAGTGAAACCAGTAACTGCCTCTAATGAGCATGACTAAGGGAACCATTCTCCACTGCCTGCTTGGTACCTTTCTATTTCTGACAACTGTTAGAAGTCCCCAGCACTAAAAATACAGGAGCTTAAGACTATCACAGAATGAATGAAGATCTGTAACCTGCAATAGTGCTTGCCATCTCCCACAGCTGTCACATGCAGAAGCATCACTAAAGCATTAGAACAGCTAAACTTATCTTAGGCACAACTACACGATTATCCATATCTTGTAGGAAAGCAGTAGAAGATTCTAGCACACAAGAAATTTCATCATATGTGGTTAAGGAAGCCCTAAGCAGAATGCTGTTTTCCACATCAGTTGCAAAATAGACACTTCAGTTAAATTTACCAACATATCTGGCTTCCCAGTACTTTCATTTCACAAAATGTACTTGACAGCCATGCCAGCTAAAACTTGCTTGTTTAGAACAGGAAAAAAACTACCGATTTCTTCTATACTGGAAGGTAAGTTTAATTGTCACAGGAAGTTGAATGTGTAAAAACCTGTCATTTTAATCACATTCAAAGGAATCCAACAGGGAGATCAGCATCTGCTTGTAATTACCACAGTGAGAAGGACTTCCTTCCCAGTTCAGATTCCATTCCAGTTCTCAAGTGTTACTATCAGGTTTGTTATCTAAATAAAGCAAGTTGCAGGATCACGTTCAACAAAACTATTACTCTCTGACTTTCTGAAGTACAGTTGATGAGAAGCTTTGGGGAGGAATGCCTGTTCCTAATGCATTGAACTGTAATTCTGACAAAGTAAGAACAGATGAGACTTGCATGTGCATAACACCACTACTTCAAGAAACCCGCTGCGTTAGAAGACATTGCTCCTCCAGTAGGTAGAAAGACAAACCAAGGTACTTCCTGCTTAATAAAATAGGCAGAGATGCACAAAGAAAATAGTTTAAAGAAGCAGCAGTCTCATTACACCTTTTTTTTCCCTTCCCTCCAGTAAGTGTTTAACTTTAGGCCAGTAAAAAACATATGCAGCGAGGCAGACAAGCTGCTTCCTAATCATCTCTTAAGAAGTGGGTCAAGTCATTCATTAGCAGTGGACAGATTCATCCAGGGAGGGGAAAAAATAAGTCAGTTTAGAGAGTTAATGCAACCATAACCTTTACAAAGGTTAAAAGCATCTAAGCTGTTGCCCTGCTTATCCTAACCTAATTCAAGATACTGCATTAGAACATAATGTGATTTTAGGACATATATAGTTGCAAAGTTCTATACAAAATATGTGGGTTGTGGGTTTTCCCCTCCCCGCTTTGTTTTCAGATTTGCTTTATATATAGTTAATCTAGCACACAGATGAAAATCATTGAGCTGGAAATTACTCAGTGTATGTAACATCAGAAAACAGAAGATGTGATTAAATATCCTGAGGGGAACAGAATTATTATTAAAAGTACATGAATTCCTGAATAGTGTCATGTGTAAATGAAATTCAAAGGCAATTTATGAACCAAATGGCACTTGGTTATGGACTAAAAAATACAGCAGCTGTTGGGGCAAACTGATGTTGCAGAACAACAACAACAAAATCAAGCTCTTATCGTGTTCCAGAACTCATTCACAGACCTTCGACTCAGCCATTACACAGAAAATCATTAAGGCAGGATAGGTACCAAAGAACATTACCGTGTCACACATTCTCTAGCCCTGAACCAGTTGTTCTTCTCCCTTCAGAGGTAGAAGCTCAGGCTTCTGACCCTTTGTGCTGCTTGCTTGTGGTGCTTTAGAAGATGTGGTGTCCCACCTCTACATTTCAGGTACCTATCACCTGCCAATACACATCTGAAATTAATACCACTATATTCTTCAAAATTTAATGGAGGAAAATTGAGTTTGATAACAAATATTCAGGAACGCTTACCACCAGAAGTGTTACCTCAGAGTTCCCATTTGCAAAGGATCTCAAGGAAAAATTTGCAAGCATTATCAGTAGGAAAACCAGAGGCATTTGTTATCTGTTTAGCTATTTGGCATATGGTAATAAAACAGTAATACCTGCATTTAACACTATGAAGTCTGAGACAAATAGATACTATACTAACCAGAAATCTCAAAGATTCTCTGCTGAAAGCAGAATTGAGGCAAAGGAAGCAAGACATGAGATCTGACAAACTAAAATTTTTTAGCATTTCTTCTCTAGGAAGGCTGTTCAGGAGAACGGAAATCACATTTCATTTATACCAGACACATTTGATAGAGTCATACCCTTAGAAGGCTAGAAGTGGTTTGGTTAGAAGGTTAGAAGTGGTTTCAAAAGGCATACTAGTGTAACACAATCTTCTCTTATATTAGAATTAAAAGCAATTTAAAAAGTTAAAAGCATCCCTGGTTATTAAGAAAAAACACACTAATCCCAAACATATTGCATGTATACATCTCAAAAGCTTTACACAACTTCAGCTGCCTTGTAACAATTACCACACAGCAAACACCAAGCCCTTTCTTGGTATTACTTATTTGAATTATTTGCAAATTATTATTTGCACTGCATCAGCTATGTTTTTTCACATATATAAAATTATAATATATACAGTCAATTTTCAAATGAGGAGTCCCAGAAATATTTAAGACTTACTCCTTGCAATAAAATAAGTTAAAGGAAAAAGGACAAAATTTGCCATTCAGACCAAAAAGAAATGAAACAGATAAATGAATTCAGTTAAAACAACTGTAAACAATACACAACTTTGCAGTATCACTAAGTTGGGAGAGTTGTCTTTTTTAATTTTAAAACTGTTCTTTCTAACAAGGAACTACTATTCTGCCTTACAAACATCTCACTGTTTGATTGATGCAGAATTTGTAAACAAGATGTCAGGCCTTTAAAAGTAAAGGCAGAGATGTTTTATTACAGTATTTAAAGGCTCGCGTTTTTTTAATAGCTTGGCATTTATATAATAAAAATCCAAGTATTTGTACAAAGATGCAGTTTCTTTCAAAAAAAGCAGATCAGTTGAGTGTTTCATACTTTAATATATAAACCAAAACATATGAAAGCTATAAAAACATTAATGTCCGCAATGTATTAAACATGTAGCCTTATGTTTAAAGGTTAAATGTGTAGATTAAAAAAATTACACAATGGAAATTTCACTTTCAATGACCGTAGCCAGACCAAAATACAAAGTAGAAACACATTTCTGAAACTTGACAATTAGCATCACTTACTCTCTCAAACAGCTGGTCTTCAAGTTGCACACCATAAGCGTAAGCTAACATTCTACCAATGGAAGCGTTACAGACTGCGTTAAGAGAAAATACTGCCAGTAAATGAACATCTTAGTCTATTTTTTATTTAGTCATTTTCTTAAAAAAAAGTTTGAACTGGTTTTGTAGTTTTCTTTTTTGCTGCTCTGCTATCAAAGGTCTTTTTTAGAACTGCTCTGTGAACAATGCACTCACATACAACTAAACAAAGAGACAAATAATAACAGACCAGCTGCGTTTTACATTTTAATAATCGTAATCCCCCAATGCTGTTCTTCATCTTTGCACAGGGAATTTGTTTTATTTGGCACGTTAAGGGTAAAATAAAAAAAGACAAAAGGAGAACCAAAGGTTACAAAAAAATCTCACTATTAGTAGTTATCAGGAAGGAAGCCAGAAATTACTGTCATGGCAGAATTAAAAACAAAGTTAACGCACACACAACACAGGGAAAAAGTCTTCCAATGATCAATATCATCAGAGCCTTCCAACTGAAACAAAATATGCATTTGTTCAAACTATGATCAGATTGGTAGGAATCTTATCCAAAGTCCTATTGTGCTCTTACTTACAGTGTGTAAATCCTCACTAAACGGCAAGGAGGTTTTGATGAACTTATTTCACATTGTATAATTTTTTCATATTCTCAAGTTTTAATGCAGATATTCAAAGATCTGCCAGGTCCTGTAAACTTTGGCTGCTTTCCAGTAGTCTGTACTCCTGCTCTTCAGGCAGCACTTTGTTCCATTTAAAGTAGTGTTTCACACCGTGGTATCTCCAAAGTCCTTGTTCCAACGAATGTATGCTTCCAGTGTCTGAGGGCTCAAACTACGCTTTATCTTCTTCAAAGACTCAGTGAAATCTGATAATTTAATATTTCTCATCTAAAAGAAAAGCAAAAGGCATTAGGATCAAAAGCAATCTAAATGCTTCAGTTTATTCAAAAAGTACTTCAGTATTTACTTCTAACATGCTTCATATGATCTGATGCAATAGTCTCCTGTCATTTAAGATTATCGGTATTTTTTTCTTACATGTTTTATAATTATGTTAGCTCTGTTACTTGATAGCCCTGAGAGTGTGTTACTGCTTCCTACTCCACTAGGTGGTGCAAGCCAGCACACATTAGGGCACTAGATCGAGTAAAGTGTACAATGTGGGACTTTTAAAACTCATTTAAGGCATACCTTTGTGCCCAAGGACAATAAGGCACTAGAGGTCCTCCACACCCAAAAAAGATAAACAAATAATGTATTCAAGATCACAGTAGGCTGTCAGCCAAGTAAATCTTATCATCTCACTTCTTTGATTCAACACATGCCCTTCAGTTTGCTGAGAACATGATTATAAGCAGACCTTTCCTCACGTAGAAATATGTCCAGACACAGTGGGAGGTAGGCAAAGCGTGTATAAGGGCAGTCTCATCATCAAATTAATGTTAATATTACAAATGGTGCTGATCCTCCAGGTTTCACTGGGACTAGAGTTTGTAGGCTATTGGAAGTAAATTTGCAGTTACAACAAAGTCATACTGATGTTCTCCAGTTCCTGGAAAAAACATTTTCAACTGATCGTAGCCCTGATCTAAGGCCAAATTAGCAAGCAACAGGTGTTCCATAGTTTTCCCTACATTGCTCTGATTTCCAAGTACTTTTGAGTAGAAGACTTTGTAAGAGCCAATTTCTTCATTTTCTTCTAGGCTTAGAGATTTAAAATTGCTCTGAGGTTCTTCTTAAAATGACTTGTTTTATGTAAAGACAAAAAAAAAAAAAAAATTTTATATAATACTTCTGTGAAGTTCTGGGGAGAGTAACGCTGAAAAAAAAAAAAAAGCCAGGCCTCTGATGTCATCTGAGAGGTATCAAGTTCCAGATCAGTATGAGGGAAAAGACAGGACAGTCAGCTGAAACCAACAATACTGGAGACTGACTATGAGAAAAGAGTTACTTCAAGTTGACAACCAAACTACGCAAAGAACCTCTGATATCTGAGGACAGATGTTTCTTCTCACAGTTTTAAAGAACCTTCTTCAGTGAGGAAGCAATCACAAAGATGTAACAGCCAAAAAAACCCAAACTTTTGTTTTGTAGGATACTAAGCATAAGTAAAGAGACATTAAAAGTTTCAGCTGAGCACAGCTTACATTCAAAAGGGAAAACAAATGCTGGATCAGCCTACCTCACTGGCAGACATGTTCTTCACCTGCTCTGGTTTTAATTCTGTGAAAATAAAGAAAGATCACTGAGTTTGTAGAAAAATCTACTTCTTCTGACAATTAAAACATGCTAAAATATAGTTTTAATTGGAACACCACCACAAACAAGATAGATATCTGCCTCAACATAATCTTCCTTAAGGAAAAGTATATGGTGGTGTTTTTCTTTTCCTTCTCTTTCTTCCCATTAAACACCCTCCCATCCAGGCTGCTCCCAAAGTGACTAATTACAGATACAGTACAGAATGTTAGCAGAACTACATCCTTCCTCAAAAAGGGAAACATCCAAGTATGATTCTATGGTTCTATAACAGCCACCCTCCACCTACAACCTCCTCTACCAGCAGAACACGCACAATTCCCAGCAAGCAAAAAGATACTATCAGCCAAGAATAAAGAAATAAATCAGGTAGGCTCATAAGACTGCATCTCACTGCATACAGTACTAGTGGGAGATCGTAATTTCAGTAGCACTTCCCATTTTACAGTTTTCTTCTTGAAGTACTACTATGGTATCAGAGTACAGCAAACTTTTTGTTCTGAGGGCACAAAGAATGTAGGTGGGATCAGCAAAAATTAAAAAATTTTTAAATGTTTTATTTGGAAGCCAGGATCAGGTAGAAGAAATAATTTCTGTGATCTCTTCTCAGCATGGACTCGCATGTGAAGTGATGTGCTAAAGTAAAACTTGTATATCTAAATGCATACATTAATTTAACCACTCTAGATAAATATCTTCAAAGTCTTCAAGGGTACTGCAATTTTTTAGAAGCCTAAGCATAAAAGCTATGTGAACTTACCTCGGATAGGACCCAGTGCTGCATCCTTTGCTAATGCAGTTAAATCACTTCCAGAGTATCCATCTGTCATTCTTTAAAAAGAAAAAGGCGGGGAGAAGAGAAGAGAAGAGGGGAAAACTGCTTCAAAACACCTTGTTTTTAATTGCACATGGTTAAAACATTATTTGATCAAAAGAAATACTATTTAAATGTTATTTTCCAAATTTAATAAATTAGTAGTGCATTCAATGTAAGTGATTATATGCAAGTCTTTTCCAGACAAATTTTAGGCACAGATATTCAAATCCTGCCTAAAATGCAAGGAAAAGCAGGATGACAGCAACCACCTAAGACCTGTTCAACCACCTAAGACCTGTTGATGAAGAAAAGTCAAGCTTCTGTTATAAGAACATCTAACTGCTTGTTTGTCATCATTTGCCCCAGATTTGCCACAGAATATAAAACCAAGAATTCAACTGTCCCATAACCCAATATGAGAATCCAATACCACATTATAATCTATGATTTGATAACCTGAGTAAAACAGCACGCATTTTTTGTTGATATTGGTGCCAAAGGGCAAAAGCAGATACTTCTAAAAATCCAATAGTAGTATTTGGTTTTGAAAGTGACAGTTTCACAGTAGACTCTTGATGGAAAGCCTCGGAAACAGCTGACGAGCAGATACCAGATAGTATATCAATCTACTCATT
>PPHD01027935.1:0-11026 GCA_002909625.1 Bambusicola thoracicus
TGAATTAAACCTTAAAAAAATTCTTAAGAAAAAAATCTTAAGAAAAGGGCGTATCTCAACAAAATTTACTTTATTATACAGTTTACCTCTTGCTGAAAGTCCCAGACAGCAAAGACAAACAGTTGTGCCAAGCTTACTGTTAAAAAAAAGAGGAAAAAAAAGAAAAAAAGAAAGAAAAGAAGGTCTTTTAAGGATTTTTTTTTTCTTTAAAGCTTGAAAATCTTGAATATTTGACTAATCTAAGCTGCTAAAGGAAAAGCGAAAAAGGCAGCTGACAAGAGATTCACCTCACTCTACTGTGTCATTTTGTAGGGCCAGATATCTAATATTTACATATTTCAGTCTTTGAATTAAGCATGGGAGCTGTCTACAGATAAGATACGCAGCTCTCTTCATGCTGTCTTCTAAATTGCCCATGGCTTCCATTTACAAATCCATGGATTATATGATGGTGTCACAAAAGGATCCTATTCAGGCCTACTGAGCAGCATTTAAGATCTAGTACCGTGTTGCCCAGACATTTTTTGCTTTGCTTCCTATCTTCTGTGCCACCTACTTTCCTTCCTCTTGGCATCCATTCCTGCTCTTTATTCCTGTGCTCTTTACAGCTCCTGGTGTCTTGGACGTACCACTGGCAGCAAATGAGCAGAAATGGCTGAAAGGGATGAGAGAAAGGAAGCATCAGATGATGGAACAAGGGTTTCTCTCAGCACCCCGTTGTCCTCAGCTGTACATGGTCATCTAGTGGAGGGATGTCTTTGCTTTAACTGGGATACTAAACTATGTGATCTCCCTTACACCATTCGGAAGCACAGAGTATGAGAAAAGTAAAGCAAGTAGATCTCCATCTCCCACAGTGAAGAGTGTCTGCCATCACTCAGAAGAAAAAAACCTCAAACGCTAAAGTTACATTAAAATTCTGCTCCACACTGGGTGAAACTGTGAATTCTTCCTAGCTTGTAGTTACTACGTTTGGTAGTATCTGTATTAAATAATTAAATTATGACTAATTGCATTGTTAGGATAGCCCTGTGATACAATGCATCACTCCAGACAGGTTTTCAGCTTCAAAGTGTCCACCATTTGTTCCATAGCTGTGCTCTTCTGCACTTTCCTGGCCACATTCCAGGCTGGGTACACATGGGCTGGTTCCTGGCATCCCTTTTGCAAACAGACATTCTAAAACTTGAGGAAGCTGAAGGAAAAGAAGTAAACTCCCACACTTCTGTGAAGCTTTCTGAGCATGAAAAATGCATGCTGTGTTTGTTAGAGGCTGAAGTCACATTAGCATTTAATTACATTAACATTTAACGCCTAAAAATGTCAGGAAAAGGCTGAGAGAAAAGAATTTCAGAGACGGATCCGAAGCACACACGTTTAAATGCCTGACTTGGATTCCTGATGAAGAACCATTTCTACTTTTCTTGCCATGCAGTAAACAAAAATCTAGTGTGTTCCATCCTAAATGCCCCACCACCAGCTCTCTAAACAAGCTGAGGTGAATCCAACTGAACTGCTCTTTCCAATTGTTTTTGTTTTTTGGAATGTTATTTGACAATGAAAATTGCAGTGGTAGTAACACTGACCACGTTCTTCTGAGGTCTCAGAAGTACCAGACACACTCCACTTACCCTTAGCACCCTGAGCAGGAGATACAGGATTCTGTAGGGAGAACAGATATATATTCAGGCCTGGTGTAGCAGTCTTCATCGTGCCTCCTCTTCTAAGAGAAGCTGTGTGTGCTTGGCACCTTGGTTCTTTAAGCCACATAGCAATTATTACTATACTCTCAAATCTGAGTGAAGTTACGTACAAAGTATAAGCTCTACCAAATACCTCTGTAAGACACCAGAAATAAGTGCAGCCGTAGAACATCCCATAGAAGACCCAGTGCTCCTTGGGAAATGCTGGTCCAGAGGTATAACGTTGCTGTAGCTTTGGGATTTCATAGCAAAAGGAACTTCCACATAGCAAAAAACGTGAAGACACTGAACACTCCAACCTTTGTCTCTTCACACAGCCTATTGCTTCTGTGATGAGACTCCAGGCATCAGAACAACTGTAGTGCAGAGCTGCTGCAGTGCTTCTGTGCTGGAGAGATTTCAGGTTTTTGGTTACTTCACTTAAGAAATTATTTGACGGTAATGGATATTAAGGAAACTAACGTGCCTAGAAGATTTGAGAACAAATGTTTTTTTCTGTGTGGGGCTAAGGACTATATGGTCCTTAGATGGTGCCATCTCCTCTTTTTTTTCTTCATTCATACCCACTGCGTACATCCTCTGTACTTCCAGGAAAGGATGTGCAGGAAGCAAATCCTTTGGGAAGATAAAAATGAAGGTATTTCTCTAAAAACCGATGATCCTGGGTCATGGAACAAAATGCCCAGAGGTTCCTGTGCTGCCATATTATTCAAAGGAACAGATCTGAGACACAGTAAAATAACAGTGTAGGATCGGGAGTCATCTGCTGGGGTCCCCACCACCACCACCACCACCATTTCTTTCCAATCAAAGCACCTAGAATCATTACAGAGGTCTTTCTTTATAGCATCTTAGTTACAGCTGGAAGTGCCATTAGATTCTCTGTAAAACTGAAAACCTAGTGAATGAAATGAAGTGCCAGGTCAAAGAGCCTGATATGTCTCAGGCTTTTCCCTTAACCCGTGGAACTACCCCATTGCATATGTAATGTGCAGGCGATGCTCTGAAGTCAAGCTAGTCAGGAGAGGAATCGTCGAGAACTATTTGCTTTGAGATACATCATCCAGGCGCCGCATTTATTCTGCGTGCATCAAAGAAAATATTTTCCTCCTTCACCACCCTCCCCTGCCAGCTCTTGGATTTTCCAAAGCAATATTCACAAATTGGAATTTCTGCATGGGCACGAAAACAAAACATTACCGCAGTAGCTTTTGACATGGGCATGTATTGCATTTGATCCCAATTTTAATCCCAATTTTATTTCCAAACCATGAAATCTTCACCACCTGACTCTTGGATTAATATATTAACAAGATAAAGCTATATACCGTAAGGCTTCTCAGATAAAAAGCTTAGCTATGAGAAGGCTTCTTATTATCTTTTTCTTATCCTTGGCGATGTCAGAGTGAATTGTAGCATCCAACTCTCCAGCTAAAACCTCTATTCAGTAAATAGGATAATATTCGTTTTATTTTGGAGTTTAATTTTAGATGAGGTGACGCAACCGAATTGAGCGCAGGCACTGGATAATGGTGCCCTGCTGTGTGATTAACGACGAAGTCCAACTGAGTAATGCAGAGGCAATTAAAATAGGAATACCTCCCTGGAAGTTGGCACCCTATAGCCCCATGACAAAGGGGAACCAAGCAACCAACAGCTTCAGCTATGTTTCTTCATGCAGTATGCTGCTCACATATAGTCACGCTGAAGAACCTGAGGGAAAACAGTCCACACGAGGAGAACTCTAGTCTATTTCTTCCACATAGAGAGGCCTTCCATACAACAGCCTCCCCTTCCCCATCTATGAACTCACACTGGATCAGGGAGTGCATCCAAATAAACTGGAAGACTTTGTCCTACATGAGACAGAACTCTCCATGCAATAATGCTTTCAAACAGCTGCTTATCTTGCAGCATGTGCTTAGTTTCAATGGCTTTACTGGGTCTGTGTTCCTGTATTTACAATTAAGATGTGGGTTTTTTTTTTTTTGCTTCAGCAAGTTCTCTTTCACCTTTTATGCTTAGCAATGCATGCAACAGTTACTGTCAGTGTCCTCTAGAAGAGATGGTCTATGCCACAGCTATGAGAAGCAGTAAGAACTGTCAGACATGTGGATTAAAATAAATAGATAATTGGCCATGATATATCAGGGAAAATAGGAAAATGCTAAATCTCTTCCAAATTTAGATTGCAGGGCAGGAGAGGCATTTAGCAAAGCCTGTTTCAGAAACACGTGCAGGCAAGGACCTGAGATACCCCTGACTCCTAGTTTCATCTCTGTTAGCTAAGGTGTCATGTAGTCTCAACTGTAACAGCTTTTAAGTTATCTCACCAAGGCACTGTAATTAGTCATAAAACAGAGCGTTATAATTCATTCTGTCAAAGCTATTTTTGTTCACTTGGAGCTGTTGTTACAGACTGATATAATTGGACAATAGGTACAATGAGCCTCTGTTGTAATATTATCTTCACAAAGCTAGGGACTTTGTTGTAGGAGAGGCTGAAATACAGGGTTCTGCCAAGCAACATGGCATGGAGAAAGCCTGCCTAATCTGGGGGAATCAGGAGGCCGTGGTCTTCCTTCTGGTAAGCCCATACCAATCCCCCTAATGCTGCCTCACTGTAAGGCTGGCACAGAGTCAGAGCCAAGGACTGCAGTGATGCTCCATGCTGGCAGTTTCCCAGAATCCAGTTCTAGACAGAAGGCGCAGGCATTATATGGAGAGGAGGGGAAACAAAGTAAAAGAGGAAGAGATTTCTGATCTAAATGTTCACCTTTTAGATAAGCTCCTGCGGTAGGCAGCTGGCTTTTCCATACTCCTTCTTATGGTTCCACCTGCAGTCCTGACTGTACTCAGCAACACAGTCTCATGGGGCATCAGATATCAGCATGATGGGTTACAGTCACCTATTTACCTCGTCACCAAAGGAGAGGCTACAAGATATGCCATCTTCACTTATCTTCACTGAGCCAAGCAATATCCAAAGTGAACAAGAGGTTTTCTGAATGTCATCATTATCAATGTGTTCTAATAGGAGCTTTTCCATAGCGCTTCCCAGCTCCCTGACTTGTATAGCCCTCGTCGTGGGAATCAATAACGTGCAGCCTCATTTCATCTCGTGGGCAGCTCTGTCAGGGAAATGAACCCCTGTGGCCCCACAGGGCTACAAAGCTCTGGTGCTTGGCACACCGGTCTCTGCCTCAGCAAAGCAGCGCCTACACAGCCATGAGACAACCAAAACAAAATGAGACATTTACCTCCTCCTGATTTCAGCCTGATTTGTACTAAAAATCTTTTGCAAACTGTTCCTAGCTTTGCTCTCAGAAACTGCTTGCAAGCAGTTGACAGCTGAGGTTTAAAAGCTACACTGATTAGAGATGGCCTGGGCTGAGCTGGAAAACCTGATGCTTAAAAAAACCGGCAAGCATCTAGCATCCCATGTTGTTAGATGTTTTCCCATAGCGCTTAATGAGCTGGCACAGTGCTGGCTGTCAGTGGGAGCTCCTCATCTTGCTGAGATTGCCTCATGAGCTGCTCTGAGCACAGACAGCTTCTCTGCCATCCATCCTGCTGCAGTTAGCCCTGCCTGGGAACAGCAGAGGCTGCTGTCATGCGAGTCAGGGAAAAATCATGCTGTGCTTCTGACACCAGGAGAACTCATTGCCCTGCAGTAAGCAAGGCGGTGATAATGCTTGCAGCCCTAATGGGGACCACTGAAATGTCAGTGCTGGTAGCTGCCCTTTCCCTGCCAACAGGATAGTTAGCCCCCGGGCAGGAAACAAATGACTGAGGTGCTCCGTCTGACAGCCACTGAGCTCCTCATTAGAAGGCTCAGCATCTCCAGGTAGGGTTTTAAAGCAGCTTGGTGTTGAACAGCAAACTGCTAAGCGAGCTCCTGTGGCATGCAGCACCTCTTCCTCGAGGGAAGCTTCTCCTTTAAATGCTTCCAAATCCCCAACAAATTATGGTTTCCATTCTCAGTGCTTAGCGGTACTCAGCTCAGTAGTCTGCCTGTATTTATAAATAGCCACTTTGTTTATCAATTATTTTAAGTATTTTCAGGAAAGGGAAGGAAAAAAACTGGGAATATTGCAGTTGCCTGTCTGCCCTCATTAGCCAAGTAATTATTCCACTGTAATTCAATTGTTTCTTGTACTCAGTTCAAGATAAGACAGCAGCAGCAATAGAATATGAAGTTCCTCTTTCTTTTCTTTTTGCTTCCTTCTCCAGGGCTATTCATCCCTGCCTCTGTATCACTCCTCCCTCCTAGCTAAGGCATACATCTTGAGGTCTGTACTGCCGTGCATTGAATCAGAGCTAAAAATACTTGTCTTCCCCTTTTTTAAACCCAGTTCAGCTGACATTTTTCATGGTAGGTACACAAAATGAGATTTATCTTGTTTTATTCAAGTTAATAAAATCTGCAAACATGGTGTGACCTGTTACTGAAACTAGGATACTTTAAAACCCACATCTGTGAATGCTCAAGACTGCATCAAAGCAAATGCTTTGAACTACATGCCAGCTTTTGATGCTCTTTACTACAGCAGTGGAGGTAGGAGGCAGAAATGTAGATCCCAGGTGTACAAGCATTCCATTATAGGTAGGAATGGCACAAAAATGTTCATGTAAGTTTGAGGTTCTGAAAAAGACCAGCTTCCTTCCACTTGGACCTTAAGTGGACTCACTGGGCAAGATGAGCAGATAGCTCTGCCCAGCAGGCATACAGTATTTGGAGGCTGAAAGCATCCTATTGTCTTCATGGCTTTGCCATGGCCAAGGGTACAAATGGAGCAGCTCTTGTTCACTTTGGATTCCCCATACTGTCCCAGGCTTCCTCCTAGGGTACACCACAAGGCCCTGTGAGTGGTGAAGGCATCCCCAAGAGATAGCAGCTCAAGGAAGAGATCTCTGTGGGTACATCTTACCATCCTGCCTGACTCACCTTTCACTGACAGATACAAGAACAGAACTGTGTTGAAAAAAGCCAACTTGACTCTGCTACTACATTCAGCCAGGCAATAGCCCAGTCATGAAGGGAGTATTTTAATATAGATTCAGTGTCAGCTTTGTCAATGCTATTTCCTCAGCCAACATATGTTGAACTGTATGGTTTTCAAATTGTAATTTAACTTGATTAATACTCCTGCTCTTTGACCCAGAGATAGATTTCAGAGCTCAAAGAGTTCTCCTTATTGGGGAGACAGTACATTTCTCCTGTACATTTCTCCTCCTGACATGTCTACCCTCACTTATACCTTGCCAAAGGAACAACATGGAGCTGCATGCCTTCTCCAATAAGGACAGAACCTGACAATTTACTTTGCTTCATTTCATTTATTTTTAGTAGTTCTCCACTTCTTCAATGAAACAGTATCCACCTCCCCTCCTTTGCACCAAAGTCTCCATGTTCAGGTCCACGGCACTTAAGTTACCCTTTGGCAAGTTTCAGTGACCTTCTCTGTGCATTCCTGATCCCACTACAACTGCAAGATGCTGAGAGTGAACTTGCAACGGCTGACATGCTGCTATGAAGTGTCAATAAAAGCGAGTGGAGCAGCAGGAACAGGGAGTTAGCTCCAGTATGGGGAAACCAGCTCTGGTTTCACCAAGACTAAATACCTGCAAGGAGCATTGGTTAATTGTGATAATCAGCGTAGCCTTTCTCAGAGAAGCTGGGATGTTTTGGGAGTGACACAAGAGGAAACATTGCCTGACCTCATTAATGTGTCCTGGAGTGGAATAATGGGCAATTGCATTGCTGAACAAGGCTTTCTGATTTGCCAAGATGTGACTTGCCTTAACTCCCATAAACACTCCAAATCCCAGGAGGTGTTGGAGAAGAGGAAGAAGAAAAGGGGAAATGAGTAGGGGGGGAAAGAAACAGGGAGGCTCTCAATCACCAAGATCGCCTAATGATTTGTTTACTATAATCCATTTCAGTGACATATCTTCCAATAGCCTCCCTCTCCCTTGAGACTTTTCTGGTGCTCTTTTTAACTCGCATCATAGTTCTGAGCTGGAAACGTATGTCCTTGCACGCAGTGTTACCAGCCCCAGCATGTGGTATAGGTGACATGGGAAGAGGAATGGTCTGGGCTTGGGCAGGGTGAGACACAAAGAGGGATGGCCAAAGCAGAGTGGAGATGCCTTCTTAAAAGACTATTTGGAACTTACCAGGACCCTCTGAGGTGGCCTCAGCACTATCTCTGTGCATCTGCAACCAACATCGAAGCCATGGGCTGTTCCTGTCAATGTTCATGTCTTGTTGCTTTATATGTCTGCATTGTTTCTTCTGCAACAACACTCTCCTTGGTGCTTCACAGTTTCTTAAGGGAAGTGCTGGACCTTGATAGTGTACTGCCATTGTTTTTGACACTGCATTTCCAGGAAGAGTTAATATCCAGTTGGGAACGGCTTATCTTGCAAAGGAACAAGAGGGTCATATGTCCTTGACTGTAGGAATCAGTGCCGTTCAGCTCTTTGCACTGAGCCCTGCGTGGCAGCAGTGAAGGACATTATTCTTCATGTTCCAAGATCACTGAAGTTGCCTTCGTTTGCAGATTTTCCTTCCTGCTCACTGACAAGCAGACCTGCAGAAGAAAAACTGGCTCCAAGGCAGCATCCTGTGCCTTTGAAGCAGGAAGAGCTGCTTTTGCCCATCTATCACAGGAGACTTTTCAAATGACCTTAGCTTGTGAGGGGGTGACAGCCATGCAGACCCAGCTGCCTGCTTTGTTACAGTAATGTCGTTTCCAGATTTACTGCAATGAAAGTGGAGAAATCCAGCATGGCGTCCTTCCTAGAGGGTACGTGACTACAGCAAAACCCCCAGCAACAGGATGGCTGCTGGTTTCCCTATGCTTGGACTGAATCCATTTAATACATCCCCAGTTCTCTCTTCAGACCTGCAAACACGAATCATCTCCAGCAGGAGCCTGTAGCATTTGCAGCATGTTCAGCAGTGCTGTACAGCAACAGGATTATCCTGCGGGAATAGCTGAACTTGTCTGACCTAATTTCAAATCCCCTCAGATACTATAAATTGAAAGTTCATCTTAGCTTCATGCATTTCTCTGTGCAGTGAGAAAACAACGTAAAGAGAAGGCGCAAAATGCAGGAGAAAGTGTTACTCAGCCCATGAAGCAAACCAGATAAAAGTGATCCTGAAAGTAGAAGCCAAGAGAGGTAAAAGAAACTTTCTAACAAAACCATAATAATCTGTGCTTTGTGAAGAATATGTATGGGCTCTCAGAGGGAAAATGAAAGGTCATTTTATCCCTGTATCATCATCTGTCTTCAAATTAGAGTATGTTCTCATTGTAGATTAATGGGCTACCATAGAAACCATAAAATAAAACAATGTGAAAGATACGTAGATCTGTAAACCTCTTCAAAAAGTATTTTGAGCAGTTTGTAAAGCCCTGTGTTCCTACCAGAATTTGGGAAAGCCATGTCAGATGAAACCAAGCAATTGCTGCAGAAGGCTTTCTCCTTTCTTTTCTATTTTAATCAATATTCCTGACACTATTCCTGACTGCATTCCTGACTGCTTCCCTATTGGGTCCTGGCATGGAGCAGTCCTGGCTGCACACCTGCTCTCAGATGACAGCTGACATGCACAGCTTTTCATCCATACTGGGTTTTGCAGGTGGAAAGTTGAGCAATGTCAAATGACTTGCTAAAGCTACACAGCTGGTCAGGGACAGAGCTGGGTTATCAAATCCAAGTCTTTTGAAGTCCAGATAAATGCTTTTTGATCCTAAGTGCAGGTGTCCACAGAGGCAAAAACAAAAACAGGATTTCCTACAGGCAAGAGTCCCAGTGTAAAATTTTCTTTTACATTTGAATTCGGCAAAAACAGTTTGTATCAGTGAAACTGAGAGATACTTTGAGTAAAAGCTGAGGTCTGGGAGATATTGCTGAGTGAAAGGGACTGGCCAAAATGGAAGTGCTAGCTTTGACAGATGGAATTCATATGCTGACAAAGAGTAAAATTAAGTCCTGGCTGTCTTCTTCCAGTACCTGAAGGGGGCCTACAGCAAAGATGGAGAGAGACTTTTTTATTAAGGACATGTAGTGACAGGACGAGGGGAAGTGGTTTTAAACTGGAAGAGAGTAGATTTAGACTAGATGTTGGGAAGAAATTTTTTACTGTGAAGGTAAGACACTGGAACAGGTTGCCCAGAGAGGCTGTGGATGCCCCCTCCCTGAAAGCATTCAAGGCCAGACTGGATGGGGCTTTGAGCAAACTGGTCTAGTGAAAGGTGTCCCTGCCTATAGCAGGGGAGTTGCAACCAGATGATCTTAAAGATCCCTTCCAACCCAAACCATTCTGTGATTCTATGGTTCTATGATTCTTCTGGAGCCCAGGTAGGAGCAGAACAGTTTCAGGGCCTTTGCTGCTCACCAGCTCCTGTCTACGGCTGGCAAAGAGGCCTATGTTTGAAGAAACAAATTTCTGAACATTTTTACTTCTGGAATTTTCATCCTTTTGGGACACTCCCCCTTGAGTCCAAGATGTGTTTATGAAGCGGCCTTTTTCTCGATATTGGATTACACTGTCTGCTCTCATCCTCCTCAGAGATCTTAGGAAGGAGCCGATTTATTATGAGCACTTATTCCCTGTGGGTCTCTCAGCACCGGGTCAAGCTGGTGCTGCCTCACTTGACATTTCTGATTTTATCTTCTGAATTGTTAAGAGAGCTTCCTGATTTATGATGGGTTAGGCAAATTCTATCACCTTTTTTTATGTAACTGGGGGACAGCAAAGGCCATCTGGGCTTTGAGGACAGGCTCAGAATTGGAGGCAGGAGGAATGTGTACTCCCACCAGAATCTTCCTTTGGATGGTTTTCTGCAGCTCATTTGACTTGCACAGTTTCCTGGACCAGCCCCTGAAATCTGCCTCAGATAGCTGAGTTCTTTCCAGAAGAACAAGAGCCCATGGTGCTCTGGGGAGGGCTTAGTCTCAACACTGTGGTGTGTATAACCCTATGGTGTATGTAAAAGTTGTGTGTGTAAAAGTACAAGTATTAAAAAAAATGATAATATTATTTCTACTGGGTCTACCACAGCATAGGAGAGAGCAGCCGGTGTGGTCTCTTGAGGAGGACCAACCCTGCAGCATGCAGTGGCATCTGGGACCATGTGGTGGTGACAAGGCCAAGCACAGGCTAATGAGCCCATTAGCTTTTGGTGATTCCCTGGATCTTCTCCTTGTAGGATGAGAGCTGCAGAGAAGAAACCTGCTCCTTCTGATCAAAAATAGCCATTAAATTCCCATTTAGGAACTTCTTCTGTGGTAATTCAGCATTATCT
>PPHD01027939.1:0-11025 GCA_002909625.1 Bambusicola thoracicus
GAAGTGCAAGCCAACAGATCACTGGTACAACTCTAAGAAACATTACTGGTGAAAACAATCTTACTTTTGGTCTATGAGACATAGTAAGTAAGAACCAACATGGACAATCATTCAGAAGAAAACAACAGAAAATGCTAGGCAACATTAACAGAAAGTGAAATAAAATGTAGCAGAATGTGTTAAATCACCCAGACATCAGAAAATAAAAAAAAGTCACTTTACATTTCAGGAGTGCTGGAGCTACGTACTTTCATCTACTAGCCAGTTTGATCCGCTCTAGAACATTAAAAAAATAGTAACTAAGCTAAATACAAATTTGAATTCTCTAGTAATGATGAGCCACAATTAAACAGATGTATTAATGCTGAAGAATAAATAGAAGACAGTGAGAATTTGCAGCTAGAAAAAGATCCAGTAATGCATTTTTATTTTCAGATGACACACCTGTGGACCATAGCTGCAGTACAAAAGAAGATGCTTCAAACAGGCAAAATTCAGAATTCCTGGGCTATATTATCCTTCTGTGAGTAATACCTTGAGCTATTCTTTGAGTATTTAAAAATGTATGGCTATAATTAGAAGCAGATTTGACAGTGCTCTTCCTCATGAAATAGCTCTAGGTACATGAATGGTTATTTCTCTAATTCTAAAACTGCAATAACAATGTCAAAGATTGCACTGAACAAAGTCACGAAATTATGACTGACAACATACTAATGCATGCACTTAATTATGGAAACATTTTTCATCTATTCTTACTTGTTTTGCAGCTGTTTTTTTCTTACAAAATTAATGCTGAAACATTTCTTGTAAGTAGACCTCTTATATCATATGAGATTTATCACTCAGTTAAACCCAACCACTGTCTCAGACCACTGCTATTTTTATTTATTTATAACAAATCTTTTTTTCATATAATCGAGCTACTCTTTGGATTAAGTTTCTCATTGCAATTGATTAAAAATAGATTTCCCCATCAATTTGGGTATTACATGTCTACTCTAATATAAAGAAACATGCTGAAAGTTTGAAACAAGTATTCCTTTTCATAGTCACAAAAGGACTCGCAAACTACAAGGAGCCTGCTTCAGCTGCAGTATAATATTAAATCAAGATAGAAAATAAGAAAGAATGGCACAAAGGGTGTGAATAGAATAAATTTGGAACTACCTTTTTATGCATGTTTATGGAATTTCCTACAAATAAGTAACATCATTGGAGTGCTGAGTAATTTCAGGACATTAATGATAAATGGGCACAAGTTGATTATTCAAGATAAAGCTGATGGTCATTATCCTCAGCTGGTCATTAATTTCCATGAAATGACTGGTATTGAGATAGTAATTACTATTATAATGAAATGGGGGGGAAAAAAAGCATGACATTTTTGTTATGAACTTGCCTCATTTTCTAAAGAATTCATGTTTCTTTCATCACTCAGTCAAGTTGCCTGAATCATTTTTAACTCTTTATACAGTTTATTAATCTTACTACAGTCTTCATGTCACTGACCCCAGCTGAAATTTGGTGTTCCATCACATATTCCATGAATTCTGTGATCACAGCAAGGGGCAACAATGATGGGAAAGAAATATTATACATTTCCCCTTAGAAGAATGCATTAGTAAGAATATGTCATAAAGCCATCTATTGTAAATTTTATAGTAAAATATAAAAGCATGTTGTTACACAGCAGCTGTAGAATTCTTTGTTCCAAAGCAGAATTCTTGTAACTTTGAAACACTAACACTGTCAAATTAAATTGCTCAGAAATTATGACAGAAATTGGCCCTAAGAGGAAACAAGCCTTAAAAAATTTACAAATGAAGTCTGTGGTGTTCTGAACTGTCTTCTGAGGAATCTTGAGCCTTATCATGGAATCACAGAATGGTTTGGGTTGCAAAGGCCTTGAAGATCATCTAGTCTAGTCTTCCTGCCACCAGATCAAGAGGCCAAAAGTCCCATCCAACCTGGCCTTGAACCAGGGATGGGGCACCTATGGCATCTCTGGACAACATGTCCCAGTGCCTTCCACTCTCAAAATGAGAAATTTCTTAATTATTTCTAATCTATATCTATTCTCTTTCAGTTTAAAATCATTACCACCATTACCACTTGTCTTATTACTACGTGTCTTGGTAAAAAGTCAGTCTCCAGCTTTCTTGTAGGCTGCCTTTAAGTACTGGAAAGCCATAATGTCTCCCCAGAGATGTTATAGGATAAGTTTTGTCCTCCTGGATGGTTTAAATTATTTGGAGAATTTGAGGCAAATCCTAATGACACACAACAGCTTGCCAAATAAATCTTTCAGCACTCAACAGCTATTAAGACTGGATTGCTTGGTTACTTGGACAGAGTATGAGATGAAAAAAAGTGCTGAAAGCTCTTAATGGCGTGGAGTGAAGGTTATTTTAGAAAATCTGATATATCTTCTGGAAAAAGAGATGAATGTTCTTGACAGCCAAAGCCAAAGCATGGTGTGTCAATTTTCCAAAAGAGGGAAAAATACTAATTTATTTGGGAGCAGGACATTAAGTGAAACAAGATTAAAATAACAGTGACAGGGGAACTAAATGTTATCATGCATCACAGCAGATAATAGGATTTGACAGTATAGTGAAAAATCTAGAGAGTGTATTGTTGCTGGTGACAGATCAACAATTGAGTTGCAGTGCAGCTACTCTGTATCTGCCAGCCAAAGCCAGAACATACTAGAGTGACCAATATGCAGTGGAGGAGGTCAAGTCTATACAACACCATTTACATACAAATATTAACAACTGTAAGCAAGAAACAAAAAATAAAGATCAAATTAGACAACATATTCCTAAATTTCTAAATAAATTTCATTTCATTGCTTTCTGTTAATTCAAAATCAGTTTGAGCTTTGCTACAAGTCTCATGAACGAAGTACAAATCAGCACTCTCTGTGGATAACACATTATCAGTACTACTGAAGAAGTTGCATGACTTGGGGGAAAGACAATGTGAAGAAGGATGCTGAACATTCACCAGACTTCTTCCCCAGCCTGTGTGTATGTGTGGAAATATATTTCCTGCTCTTATTCCCTTGTAAGATAAACATGACATAAGGAGAAGAACCTATACTGCACTGTTAACCTGGGTGGCTATGAAGAATGTTCTCATATGTTTCCTCTAAAACAAAACTTCAAAAAATACACAAATACGTCCTAAGATTCTAAAGAACAACTACTCTGTGAGGAATTGCAACACAGCAAAATAAATAAATAAATAAATAAATAAATAAAAAAGCAGTCCTGAATAAATGCTGTCACCAGAGAAAAAAACATTAATTACTACATTGCTGTTAGTCTCATGTGGCACTCCTGTATTGTACATGGAAAGTACTAGAATGTTTTCCTGAAAACTTTAAGTGTCCTTCACATTTCCATTAATAGGTATCCTATTTTTTTATAGCAGTTTGTGTAAATACTCATGCCCATATTCAGTACACACCTGCTTTGTTACAGTAAATTGCAATAACGTGGTTTCTGCCAGCCTGTAAATTAAACGCCTATTCAACACATTTCTACATTTATAATAAGTCCTGCTGGATCTCAGTGTTAAAAATGACCTGCTTTTTCATAGTTTTTTCATTAATCATATAATATTCAGTATTTTTTTCTACTGTCCCAAATATTGGGAGCATGTGATTGGCACAAAAATATTCAGTATCTGAGAACACCTAGAAATAAATTCATTACACCTCATGGCTGCAAAAGTGATCTGTAAACATGATGCAAGTGTACTCTGAGAGTTTAAAGACCAAATCATTATTTTATTTAGGGAGTTCTGAATCATGATTTTTCAGTACTTACAGCTGACAGCTGCAAGACATTTGTACACTGGAATTCCAATATAGTGAGTAGGCTATAAAAATATTCAGAGTAACATCTGAAACTACTCAAGCTGGAGTCCATAAATAATTTCAAATTAAAAAAAAAAAAAAATAGCAGAGGTAACAAAGAACTGAAAAATATCACTGAAGCATCAGGAGCTACAGATTCTTAAAACATCTTTGTATTTGGGGTAATTTTTAATTGTTATTATTTAAAACAAACAAACAAAACTAACTGCAGTATCATGGGCATTAAAATGTTGATTACTGCAAACACAAGGAATAGACTTGGTGGAAGCTGTGAACTTCTTTTCTACTAAAGAAAACAGGCTAGCAGGTAAAGAGAATAAGAAATGCTTAGCTTATGGATTGTATGGACATTTTTCAAATATTCTCTATTCTTGTGTTCCTCTTGCAGCAAAGACTTACCATCTCTGGGACAAGGCAAATGCCTTGTTTCAAAGACCTCAGTTTTTTTCCATCCTCTACACTTCTCTGCTAGCAATCACTTTTTCTGCTTTGTATGTTTACTAAGCAGGCCAACTTCATCTTTTCAACCCTATAATGTTAGAGTATACCCCTACTAAATATACATCTACTAAAATGAAACTTTTCTTCATCTACGGCTTTATATAGGAAAAACTTGATGAGATTGCTGTCAAACTTGTAGCACTCTATTGCCTGACTGAAGAAAACTGATGCAGCTAAAACAGTTTGGATTATTTATATCCATACCAATTCTTCCTGTCTGTGCATCCATGTATTATTATAGAGATGTATCACACTAAGCTTTAATTGAAATGGCAATCATTTAAACAGGCAGATGATACATTTATGTGTAACATTTATGTGTAACACATCATAATTAAATATTTTTAATTTGAATATTCAAACTCACCTGTTTGAAGAAAAATTGTAATAACCACTTTCCTCTAGAACCTCCTCAATTAAGGTCTACAAGTTAAAAGAAATTCATTTCAATAGATTACCTTAATTACAAGTCATAAAATATATTAATACATATGTATAAAGCTTACCTGTAACTGTTCATATGTCATCCCTTCTGCTATGTCAGAAGTGCAAACAATACCTTAAAGTAAGAGGCAAGTAATGTTATACTTCTGAAGCTGAGGTTTATGTTATTTTATCAGTTTCTTAGCAATTCTTGATAATTTAGAATGACACAATATGTTTGTTAATTTTGGTTATCAGCAGTTTATTTCACTGACTATAATGACTCCTTGCAAAAGCAGGAGGGATCTTATGGCATGTTGTGGACATTTGAGTTGCAAGATGTTTCCACATCTTATGAAAGAGTCTCAACTGAGGGAAAATACTGAGGTTTTTTTTTAACTATTTAATACAAAAGAACACAGCAACATAACATTCTTATTCTTTCCCATTTACAATTTAAAGTGAGGAGAGCACATAGCCTGCAGCAAATTCTGACAAAAGTATTATTTACAGATTAAGAGATTCAAAAATGACCAATATTGAATGTCTCATCAATTTGTATTGTCTCTGGGAAAAAAACAAAAACAACAACAACAAGAAACACCTTACATTTTAAGTTACTGTTAGGGATCTATTTCTTACCCAAATGTCACCCTTGACACCTAATATTATTCTTAGTTTTGCATTAAGCCTAGAAATTGCCAGTTTCAAGACAAAGGCCAGCAAAACCAAGGTTTCTCATTATTCTTACTGGAATTATAGTTTTTAACCTTACTGTGTCCTCTAGTCCATTCATAGCTATATGTTTTTCTGCATTTAGAAGAATGGAAATGGGACACCTACAGCTACATCAGGTTGCTCAGAGCCCCATCCAGTCTGACTTTGAATGTCTCCAAGCAATGGAGCTTCCACCACCTCTCTGGGCAGCCTGTTCCAGCGTTTTACCATCCTTACTGTAAAAAACTTCTTTCTTATGTCCAATCTAAATCTGCCCTCTTTTAGTTTGAAACCATTTTCCCTTGTCCTGTCACAACAGATCCTGCTAAAGAGTCTGTCCCCTTCTTTCTCAGAGCCCCCCCTTAGATACCGAGAGGCCGCTATCAGGTCTCCCTGAAGCCTTCTCTTCTCCAAACTGAACAGCCCCAGCTCTCTCAGCCTGTCCTTGCAGGGGAGGCATTCCATCCCTCAGACTTCTGTATCGTATCTTTTATTAGAAAAATACATGCCATTACAGAGGTTTTGTTGCTTTACCTTTTCTATCTTCTGGAACTAACATATTGCCAGAGGATGATAGAAGTACCATATGCCAATCTGCTGTAAAAAAGTTGGTATCAATCAGTTCAGGAGAACCTTGGAGCAGCTGGGGGAAGGGGAAAAGAAAGAAAAGATAAAAGCAAAGGACACCTGAAATCTCCACTCATCCTGAGACTTCTGTAAAGCAGTCCAGCCTTCCCTACATAAATCTCTGATTGGCACACTGCCTTTTTCTGCTTCCCACACAATTAGAAGTCAGAGGAGATTTCAACATGTTTTAGCTTAATGAAACAGTGGTGAACACAAAGACAAATATTCTACCTTCTTCTTTCCAGAGTAACCCAGTGAATACTGCAAGCTCCCAACCTGCCCTTTGCATAAAGCACTGAGTCACCTCCAAACTATATCACTGTTATCAAACATAGCTGTAGTGGTAATTATGGTAAAATTCTGAAAATGTGGTTACGTGTAAATACTTATTTGCTCTTACTGACTCAAAATATGTGCCACTTATTCACTCACGCTTAACAATTCCCTATCATTTTCTTTTTGCTGTTTTCTATTTTCTTTGAGATAGAAATGCCCAGAATTACATTCAGTATTTCTAACATCATCAATTCACTACTATTCACTTTATAAATACTGCATTTCTTCCATTTTCCTCAGTCATAAATACAATAGTTTTGAAGTTAAGAGCTTTATAGCTGAGAGAATTGATAAAATTGAAAATTAGATCAAATTTTATAATAAACATTTCCTTTACATATCATATTTTTGGCACCCTTTCCTGACAACACCCACTCAGTAACACATTAATAGAACACGTTTTGTTAGAATCAATATTATGGTTAAAATACAACAATCACCTAATGTAAATGCAGGTTGATTTACAGAATATCAAATATCCCTGAAACTGATAGCTCAAAGAAGCATCTTTAATTATCTTTCAGATGCACAATGTAAATCAGTGTAAACATTATATATAGCCACTTCCCATGGAACTTAAACATTTCAGATTAACTATTTTAAAAGTAGTGAGCAGATTTAGTAATTGGGTCGAGAGTGAGTCCACTCCATAGCAAACAACGACTCCAAAGATTCCACAATTCGTTGTGAATAGGTGACAACCAGATTAGGTTAGATGGGTTATATTATCTCATATGTCTGAAAAGAACGTTAAGCAATTATCCTTGTCATCAGATTCTCTATACACTGACTTAACTAACAACTGATTTGTCATCAATTCAAAAATGATGTATCTTAGCTTTCATCTCCCACAAAACAGAAGCTGAGATTATGGTTTTTGAAATCCTCTACTGACTACAGTCTTCTCCAGAGATTTCAAAAGAACATCTAGAAATTCTGATGTTAGTCATTAGCTCTTTCCCAGTTGGAAAGTATTCACTATGCTACTGGAAAACATTAAAGCATGGTTCTTCAGTCACACAATTCTTGCAAATCTGTAGCATTTTTAAACTGATGATACTACACTCATGCTGACATGTTACATCACAGTAGGACATTCTATATTTTGGGCATGATGGATGATTTATGTGCTGTCTCAAAATTCATAGTTTGAGAGGGAAGTCATGCCAAAATATCAATAATAGTAGCAATCTAATTATAAATGAAGAAGAGCTTACAAAAATTAAAAGGTTACAAAGTATGTTTCAGCTTTTTCCATTAAAAAGTTTCTTTTTTTTTCCTTTTCCCTTTCTGAACTCTGATGAGATGAATTTTGTTTTGCAGGGCCTCTCATTTACTTGAAATCCATACGTAGCAACTGCTTACTTAAGAGAGCTCCGTATTTTCCGAATAAAGGATATGCTAAATTTCCTTTGAAAAAATGCAATATTACACTCATAATCTTATGATATTAATATTGGTAGCTTAATTCAAATAGAAGAGACCACAGATAGTAATTAATGTACTGCACCTTTTTCATTTCTGATTTCAGATTACAAGGATTGCTCTGCTGACTGAACAGGGACTTCTTGAATCTCTCAATGACTCTCCTTTTCAAGTTGCACTGCAAAGCTGGAGGAAGCTACACAACACAGAGAAACAGATGTTTTTACCACCCAATTACACTTCCCATAAAATTCACCTAATCAGCAGTAGTATTATTGAGAAAGTAGCTACAGTGCAAGAAGAAACATTAAT
This sequence comes from Bambusicola thoracicus, assembly GCA_002909625.1. Classification (NCBI taxonomy): domain Eukaryota; kingdom Metazoa; phylum Chordata; class Aves; order Galliformes; family Phasianidae; genus Bambusicola; species Bambusicola thoracicus. The sequence continues at coordinate 8,231 of PPHD01027939.1, forward strand.
GCTTAACAGCCTGTTGATAGGCAACAGTACAAAACCAGATTTAAATATATATTAAAATAATTCTCCTTAGTTCGCCGATTCTGTTAGGCTTGGCAGATTATATAATATAGTCCTTCTGGACTCAAAGGTAAGAGTCATTATATTAAGCATAATATAATTAATGCTAGATTTGCTTCCTTAATCTTTGAGATTTCAAAATCATTTCTGTGCTCCAACAGTAATGCTGGAGCTTCAACAGCTTCATCTGTTGGTCACTGCAGTCATACTGAGTCACATCTATCACCAATCCACTTGATCACCATTCCATGCTACGTGCTACTCTCTGGAGAAAATCTCCTATACTGTTTATCTATAGTTTTTCTTATCTTCAGGCAGTGTTTGTAAAACAATAATTTTCTGTCATTTAGTGTGCACTTTATAATCACTATTACTGATGTAAATTCACACAGTGCCACTCTATCGAATTCAGCAAGTTACTTAATTACATAAGAAAGCTTTGGCCCTTGATGATTCACATTCAAAGTGCTGTCACAGTGTAAATTACAAAGACTGCTTTCTTCTGAAACAAACCACTATTCTTAGATAGCTATAAATTTGGAACCGATACATTGGCCTCACAGGAGCCACTCCTAATTTCCTCTGGCAAACTAGGGACCGAAATTAAATTCGACAACTTCATCAGACAGCTGGCTGCATACAGTTTTCTGTTGCAGATAAATATTACTGTCTTTCAGACCTACACACGAGGGGAAGAAAATGATGCGAAAGGAATGGCTGCAAGATACTCTATAGACTACAAACCACTGCAATGAACCATGTGCAGTTAATGTACCATGGCAATGATGGGACATTCTGAGGCAACAGTGTTAAAGGACAAGTTCACTGCATGAGAAAATCGGCAATGCTCTAGGCAGTACTGTTCAATTTTAGCTTTTGTTTTAAGGAAATCAGATGCCAGATCAGTTAAAAAAATAAAAATAAAAAGGCTGATGATTTACATTGGGCTTTTTTAAAAGCTTTCTCTTACATTATTTTCCAACAGATCAGTCTGACTCTTGTTCCCATGGAAACTGGATTGGGAAGGCTGCTTTGATTGCCAAGAAGTAACAGCAAAGAACTCTGCCTTGTAAAGTTCAGTTTCAAATTGTCAGCTGAAATATGTAATTGGGAGTTGTAGAAACAACCATGCATTATAAAAAATATTCCACCTTATATCTGCAAGAATCTAAGCACTCAAAAAACATATAGCACACAGGAACAAGTACAGGTTTGGATCCTGGTACCCCTACCTTCTAATTCTGAGACCAACTGACACTGAAACTATTAAAGGTGTTACTACTGCCTCAGTGGCCAATCTAGACAGACAGCCTTTGAGTTACGGTTAGTTCTCAGTTATGAGAACCGGCATTAACTAGTAGGACACTAGAGAAAACCTTCACTGCAAAGGGTAAGTTCATTAATATGCATCTGACACATACGAGTAATATAGTAATACAGTAATATAGCATATAAACTCTGAACTGCCTCATTTCAGTTAGCAGGAAATGGGCTTACTACTGCAATAAGTTATGCCAAATCCAGTTATTTTAAATTACCATTTTGCTTTGTTATGATAATTTATTTCCTGTTATCTCTTTCAATAGATCTGACAGTTTGAAGAAAACACTCAAGACATGTCCAATGCATCTAATTTCAGTTATGCTATTATATTTTAAACAAGTTTAGCTCAGCAATCTGAAATGCCCTGAGGTGATAAACATCACTTCCAAACACAAACCACTCATTTTACAAAGTAAGAAAATGTTTATTTATGAACAGCATATTTTGCAAGTAACTGAATCATCTTTCAGGCGAACAGAAGTCTATCACATTTTTAGCTGAGAGTTCAGTGCAGATTTATACCAACTCCATTTTTGTTTCGGAATCAGCATGCACTAACTTTAACGCTCTTTCACTATTAAACATCCAAATGATTTTAAAATAAGTCTGAAACGTGAAAAAATACATGTTAATTAAATATTAAAATATTTAAAATTCAATATTCAGGATAGGATTTCTAGTGCAATATTTCTTTAGGAATTATTACCACATATTGACAATAGAAATTATTACTTAGAAAATATTACTATAGAGGAAAGAATTTTATGTACTCTTCATGTCAGTGCACAGTGTTGTCACCTGAAATGTTCATATTGCTGACATGACAGAATGTTATAAAAATAAATCACTGTACAATCCATTTTTCTGAGGGGAACCAATGAATTTTTTTCATGACTCAATTATTGCCATCCTCCACACACTAATATTTGAGGTTAGTCTTTATTTAAGTGATGTATTTTTAAAACACCCTGCCATCTGCAAAAATGTCAAGTTCTGTTGTTTTTAACGAACAGCAACTAAATTAGCAGCGCTTTGACAACAGCAAATAACTGAAATGGATAGAATGTCAGAAGCAACAGTAATGCATACTTGAGTGATGAAGATAATTTTGTGCAGCTGAATAAGAATCTGCTGAACAGGGTCACTGATCTGACGCACTTTTCTTTGTGATACAGCAATTCCTGCCGATGCTGTAGATGACAACACTGAAATCAGGACAGCTCATTTTACTACCTTTACATATTAGTAGTGAGCACTGTTAAAACCTGTAAACTTAAATATTGAATTTTTATGCATGACTTGCTTTCCTAGTAGTGTTAGGAACAACAAGAACAAAAAATAGTAATATAATAACTTTAAAAAATTAGATAATGGAATTAATAATGGGTTTCAAAAGGAAATCCCTTCCCTTGAGT
>PPHD01027940.1:0-11024 GCA_002909625.1 Bambusicola thoracicus
CAACAGTACAACTGCTAAAACTTGATTAAAAGTGTAAAGTTGAAAACTTCAATAGCATCCATGTCTTAATTCCAGGCAGCAAAAAATAATAAATATAATAATCTATATAATAAATATAGATTTATACTATTCTACTTACAGAATGCCTTCATCAGAATCTTGTGAAACCAGATAATTTACTTTAAAGTGCTATTTTTCCCAAAGAAATCTGTGTTTTGGTCACTAACTGAAAATGAATAAGAAAGCTGCATTATTAGCCTTCTGTTTTAATCATTATAGCCTTTTCATGTTTCAGAGCAGTAACTAGGTGGGGGGGGGCTCAGGACAGAAACTATCTACAGAATGACTGACATATCTTACTGGCTTGTGCTTTAGCGTCTCTTACCTTTCAGATAAGCATGTTAAGTATCCACAGCAGACAGCAAATATTGGAATGTATTTAGCTAATGTCTGCAGCAAGGACCTGCTCTGCAGTGCAGAACTGTTGAGAAGGCCAGTGAAGCTATGCTAGCCCCTGCCTGCAGCAAAGTCTGCTATCTCCTTGCTGGAGCTCAACAGCACAGGCCCAGCTGGGTGGTACAACTGCTAATTAAGCTGCTTTTCTTGGTGAGGTAACTTATTTTTAGGCAACTAGTATATACTGAGAGTTATGCATTATACAGACATACCTGCTAACAGAAGGCACTCACAGTGTACAAAAGTTGCGTTGCTCCTGCACATTCTTGGTTGCCACCTCCTGCCATTTTGCAGCTGTGTGCTATTGAAACCAGTTGATTGTAAATTCCTTTAGTACCTGTGTGAAGGGACTAAAGTGCAGAGGGACATGTTGTGTCTGAGCAGAGGGAAGGATTCTGAGGCAGGAGGGAAGAGAGGGAAAAAGAGAAAAGCTACATATGGGCAAAAATAAGCACTGTGAACTGGATGCAATGCCAGCTTGAGAGCTAGTTTGTATGAAGAGAGAGGGTCGCTTGCCTTTACAACTGCTACTTCACATAACTCAGTTACAGGCAAGTAAGAATCTTTCAGGATCTTTCTGCAGAAGGACTTCTGGCATTGCATTATCCCAGTTAGAAGATCTCTAAGTGAAGAATAAAAGATTAACTTAACTTTCTCCTGGGACCCCATTACTGAGAGCAAGAGAATCAGGTAAGCGCCTTCTCATTATATTAATTTAAAACAGCTACAAAAGCCTGATGAAGTTATAATTTAAATGTTTAACAACTTGAAAGCTCCTAGTTAAGTTGTCGCAGGGCCTTATTAAAGAAGGCTTGAAGTGTAATTTTCAACTGTGATAAATTCACTAAAGCCTATGGGCCACACAGATTTATTTTACTGTACCAATGAAATGGCCAACCCCTGATTTACAATACCAGTTCTATCAAAATCTCAAGATTAATCTGACATTTGTTTATCCCACCACTCCAGAGAAAGCTACCCAGTTTGAAGTTTTGGGAGCACTCTTTTGAGATTCTTTAAGGCAGAAGCGCAAAACTCTACAGCCCAACACACCAACACACTGCAGCTGCTGAGAAAGTGCCAATTCTACTGCCATATCAACAGTTTAAATTATGAAGTTATCGGTAAAATGAAACTAACTGCATTTATTCTGTTTTCCAATCATGCTTAGTTTTAGTAATGTTCCAATAACTGCAGAAAAAATAAGAGATGGTTCAGACAGGAAGCTGGTCCCTTTCCCTGAAGCACTGTAGTTGCAGGCTGAATTAATAGGAAGCTCCAAGAAAACAAGTGAGCTCATTTTCACTTTATGCATCTGTACGCTATATAAAAGAATACTGCAGAACTGTTAATTGCCATTCTACATGTATGGCTGTCTATGCTAATACTGGTTCCAAGAATCTTTGTCAGTACCACAAAGTGCAGACCCTGACATAGCATGAAATGTGATATCTGTCTACTCATAATTCCTCTCTTAAAACTCACATTGCCAATAAGCCCAAACATTGCTGCAATAGCCAGATTGCTAGGGATAGAGCATCTCCTGCTGGCCAGGATAGAGGGACAGAAGGATGACTAGACCAACCTTCTAGTGCTTTGTAGGTTACATTGTACTAAGGAATAACCAAGCACAGTGCAAATTGAATGCAGGAGAAATCTTTGTCATAGCTGTTCTTTTAGTTCTTCATTATTTGTTTCCAGTCCCATTAGCTTAGTCATACTTGCTTAAATTTTAAAGAGTCGTAATTATAGATAAGGTTGGTTTCAAGCCAAGTGCTGTGGGAGAAGAGTTCAGAGAATCATTAAAGATGACAACGGTAGTTATGTAAAGCAGAGAACTCCTCAGACAGTTAAAAACTTTTTAAATGTCAGAGTAGTCTTAGAAGGCTTTTAAGAAAGGATGTCCCTGTAATTTGTATCATGTGCATTCCCAAGGGCCAAATCAAACTATTTGCCTTTTTTTCCCAGTTAAATGAGATTATTTACATCCCACTGCTAACTGGAAGTCCAGAGCAATATTATGCTAACATCTTCTAAGCAGTATTGCTTTCAGATCACACATACACAGCCCTCATTACCCATTTTATAGCCTTATGCTGTACATATACTCACTATTATAAGGATGATATTGCTTAGAGGTTGGGCAGTGAAAGCGAATACGCAACAGTAGATGACAAATACTGAATAAAAAGGGAAAAGGAAAGCATGTGGCTTTCCATCTGTAGAGCATCAGTTCTACGTAATAAATTTACATTTAGCATATTAGTTACTTCTGTGTATAAGTCGAGCTTACTCTTAAATCCTATTTTCATGATTTAGAGAAGCAATAACTGATTCTGACGTGTGACTCTTGAAATGACAGAATTAAACTAATTTACACTTGCAATACAAGAGCATGAGCAACATTCTTGAGGGAATATGCTGAGCTAGTTTCATGATTGACAACTTTCTTCATTTGTTGCTCTGTGTAGACATACAGCACTACAATATTTACTACATCGTATTCATGTATTTTCAACATCAGAGGTGTAATCATTATCATTCATGATTGATATGATCATTTTTAAAAGTAAAAATGAGAAAAATCACAGTAATGCAACAATATATTCTACAGAGTCTAATTGGAACACATTTTCTTTTATTTTTTTTTCTGCATCTGGCTTAAGCAGCAGCTGTTAGCTCAGGAAGTGCAAGAAGATAAACCTATAGAAAACCTTCCTGATAACTGCATTGGTCTTTTTCACGGTGCTCGGGGACAGCTGTACAGTTGTAGGTGATGTAATACTGTCACACCGTTAGCGAGCAGTTTAACACACATCTACATATAAAAAAATTAAATATTGTGTATCACGATGTACCACTGAGGCCCAAAGCACCATCTAGCTGGCAATGGACAGAACTAAAAGATGACTAAGTAGCTAAATAAAACTAGCCAATAATACTTTACTTTAAAACTTCAGCACGACTCGGAGTATTGTTAGAAAACCATGCTGCAGCAACCTTCATTGCAATGCTTCTAGGAATAAATTTCTGAGTCGCAAAAACCATTCTTGAATGCACTGATTTGGGATATACAGGCTACTTACCAGGAGCACACCAAAGGTGCAGCGGCATCCCCCTTGGTTAACATGAGTTAGAACTGTCTTTGTGGAGGGGTCTTGAACAGTTCATATCCTTGCACTGGCAACCATTTGGAAACCTTATCTAATTACATTTCTTATCAGTTGTCCTCATTAACGTGTGGACACAGTATGGAACCAAGGCGACTACAGTCAGAGGCATAGCTGCACTCTTACAAAAAGAGAGAATGTAGAACAAATACTCAGTATGAGTAGGTATCTTAACAAAATTATACAGCTGTAGTGTAGCTAACGAAGCAGCTACACACAGTACGCGGAAACTTATCTTACAGCTGTTTTTACCTTTGCAGCTGGTGATGAACATTTCAGAATTAATACCAATACCTAAGCCAAAGAACGCACCTAAATTTCTCACCAGTCCAGCAAATGGAGTTGTGTCAATGTTTATCCAGTCTGGATTGGCACACCACTTCTTGGCCTTTGGAACAGACCACAGCAAGTCAATATCAAGAAGCTTCAGGACTAGGTAAAAACCAAGGGCAAAGATGAAAAGAAACAAGTTTGTCTTGATGTACATTCTCAAGCTTGCTGTCTGAATAGCAGGGGTATGCTCAAATGCTTCTGCCACAACAATTCCTGTGGATAAGAAAGTCAGTGTTACAGGGAATGGCACACTAACGTTAAAGAAGTATGACTTACAGCGCCCCTGTAGGATTTGACTTTTGAAGACAGAAGAATATACATATGTATCCACACACATTTATATAAATACACATAGATACAAATGTATTCACATACACACAATGCTTCTGTGGTAGATGAAAAAAGACTTTTCTCTCACTCAAAACTGCTACATTTGGAAAAGAATTATAAATGCCAAGCACCAGGTGTTTTTTTTCTTACAGGAGACATGCCTTAGGTCAGACTGCATCTCCCACATGACAACCTACGCAATATTGGCGGTAAACTACAACATTCCCTTTTCTAGAAGGGAAAACTTTCAAAGGCTGGCACAGCAATGCAGATTGCAACACCAGTTCCCACACAGTCTTTGACCATTGAAGGAAAGGACACAGCATGCAACTGTCTATCTTCTTTCCTATTCCTTTTATCCTGGCTATAGAAAGGGACCTCAAGCTGTCATCCCACGCTGCACAGGCCTCTCTGCATATGTTAAAGAGAATGGGAACTAGCAGCCCCTGCTCCATGCTCTAGTCACCCTCCATCATATTGGAAAGAAACCAGAGATTCGTTATAGTCTGAAGATGCTAAATACCACTTTGAAACATACTTAACTCTGAGATATGTACTTTATATTCTTCAATCGTTCTGGGAAGTTTGCAGTGCTAATTTCTGTTTTGCCGCAGATCTCCGGCCCCATGTTTATCCACACTGCACACATGGTAGTTTACTCCTTAACATCTTTCAAAATGAACCAAATAGCTTTCTCCTGAGAGGAAAGTCAAGGCTCTATAAGCGCAATTTCTTCCTTACTACCTTCCACACAGACAGCACAGATAAAGATCAGATGTAGTCAGTAGAAAAGAGATAGTGCTAGCCTATAGTGTTGTGGAGAACGATGCAGTCAGCAACATCTTGCACGTGGACAAGAGATCACTTCCTCTGTGATTTACAAAGACAGCAGATACATACTGCCTTAAAAAGTTGCAGTTTCACAATTAGACTGTCATCTTCTAGAGACTCCAGAGCACCACTACAAATGCAAGTTGAGTAGCACTACTCAAAATCTCTTGCCTTTTCTCACATTTCAAAATTTTTGGATTTTGCATATATGAAGGAAAGAAAAATGAGCAACATTACCAGCAAATACTCCAAGAATAACTTGATGAGGGAAATGTGTTGCTATGAATACTCTTGAGATGCACACGCTGATCTGGATAATCCAAAAAATAGTCCAGAGTAATGACCATGTCAGTCTAAGAGGAAAAAGAAAGATGCTTAAAAATTAAGATATTTCACCTCATAATTTGCACCAGGTGCATTTGTGTCAGGCTCATATTTTAACCGAGCAGAGATTTACAAGTAGAGAAGTTTCGTATCATAGGATTAAAGACTGGAAGTCAGTGCTAAAAATACTAGCAAGAGTAGTTAGTTACTCTTGCAGCCACATCCAGGGCTGCAAGAACAGACCTCAGTTATTTCAGATCTTGACATTATCATATTTTAGTTATGAAAGACACGTTAAATTAGAACTACTGCCAACACACCATAAAGGCATATTCAAACACAAAACATCATTAATTTGGTGTAATATGGGGACTATCTTGCCAAGCTTGCAAAGTGCAGACACCAAAGCAATTGCAGGGCTTCCCCACAGAGCTGAATGACGTGGTACAGTGAACTCTGCTAGCATTGTGTGTTTGTTTTAAAACAGCGTACGAATGACTACCATGGAAGCAGTAAATCTACACAGTAATTAAAAAAAAAAGTAAAAATCCAACATGTAAAAAAAAAATTGACAGAATTTAACATTTCTGACACTAAAGACCTGATGCAGTCTTTAATAGGAGGCTTATTCAGAGAGATTGTGATGTAATGTCTGTAAGTTATCAAATACCAACCTATTGAAATGCATAACTCTTCTCAATATTTTTTGTCTTCAGTTGAAGTAAATTACAGTGTTGTTTTTTTTTTTTTTGAAAAAACTGGATAAAACCTACTATGAATATTTGGTTAAAATAAGTCCATTAAAGGCATAACACATTAACAAAAATCCGTATGAGTTACCATAATGGAAAGATACTGACCTGTGAAGGGTAACTGCTGATTTCTCTTTCCACCTCACGGTGTAGCTAAGTGCTGCTGTTACCATTACATACCAGACGCAGGAAGATCCCATGGCATGTCCAGATGGACTCCCTAATAAAAACAAAAAGTTTAAGCTTAAAAATGATGGCTACAACAGGCATACAGAAAATGTCTACTGGCAGTTACTCAGGCATCTAATCATTTAGGAAAAAAAGGGCAGAAAGAATATTAACTACTTCTCAAAGTTCGGTTTTTTTTTCAATTTAATTTTTTTTAGCAGATTCATCTATTTGGAATCCAGAATATTTGCCAGTAATCAAGCAGGTAACAGCTTACCCATCTTATACCAGCGTGAGCCAGTATCTTGATCAGAAAGCATAGCATTTTTCCATGACTTAGACTGTGGTTAAAAAATAGAGCATTTAGTTGCTAGCTGAATACTGATGTCTTTGCAAAACTGCCATATTTTTACAGCGTGAGTTGCTCAATATTATTTTTCCCCAAAGAGTCATTGCAATATGAAGAACATGAGATAACAAGTTTGAGCAATATTTATTTTTTCTGCAGCAACACGCTTACAGGGAATGTGCCAAACTGCTGTATTTTTTTTCATACATGTCAAGTTATGGCATACCTGAGTTAATTGGGAGTTGAAGACACCTCCATAAATCTGAGCAGCCAGAGGCCTAATTCAACAAATACTCATGCTGAAACTTGAGCTGTTATTCTGCTACATTGCTGTTATAAACACTATAACTCCTCCCAGGATTATAGCATATAATGTAGAAGTTACATATCCATAGGCTACTTCATATTTTTAATACCATACAAAACAATTGTAAATCACACCCTCTACTTACCCCCAAAGCCACCATATGTATTAAATGTTTCAGTGCAATCTCCAACATTTCTTACCTGGTCCGGTTTCACATGTTATGGGAAACTGTTCAAGGCATGGGCTTGACTGATTGAGATAAATCATTGTTTCATGCACCCACCAGTAGGGACGATGGCCAAATAAAATCCTAACAGAAAATGAAATAAAGAAGAAATGCAATAAAAAGATTTTTATGCAAGAACACCCCAGCAAAGCAGGATAAACAATATTACGATGAACACAAAGGACTGTACTGCCAAAACCGTTGTCTAACAGTGCTATAGGTTCTTGTCTTAGCAAAATTTCATTTCAAACTTATCTTTAAAATCTTCATCGTGAAACCTTATTTTAAAGTCATGGGGGAAAGTCTGCCACTACACCATCCACAGAACACTTTCCAAACCTGAGGAACATACGCTAACCATCATTAGAAATAGTGCATTTTAGAATAAATACAACTTCTTACCATTTAAATATGAGGTTGAACCAATCACCAATGACTGCCACCCATATCATTTTGGTACCAACCACTTGGTTGAGCTGAAACCAAAGAGGAAAATAAAATGAGAATATATTCCGAGGATCTCCAACATGTGACATAAAATTAAGGAAATCCTGGTAAGCCCTGTAGTCTCTCTGTAAATGCTGAATGATAAGCACTCCATTGCTATGAAGGAGATCCATCTTAATTGATTAAACTGCACTTGAAATATAGTAAAGTTCCTTTAATCTTAAGTTTCTAGTGAGGGAGAATGAGAACCACAGAAGGGAGCTATTAAAAAGTGAGAGAGAGAAGGTGATTAACCTTGCCTTTATATTGTATCGGTGTGGCATACCCAGCCATTCCTGGAACACGTGGCTCTGAATCTCTGGGCAAGCACACGAGTCCGTTAGCACTGGAAAGCTCGTCTGTTTGCAAATTTTAATTGGAGGAAAGTAAGTGAAGTACATGCTGATCAGCAGCAAATTGTGGGGAAAGTTTTGTGGAAACACAATGCGTGACTTATGCAATCCTTTGTATGAACAGTTGGAACATGTTTGCTTGAATTTTTTCACAGTTCATTTCTCTGCAGGATGGACATTAGTAATGTGTATACTTCATTAAGCGTTGCCTGTATAAAGAAGAGAAAGAATACACAGTGATTGGTCCTTGCAGGACTGTCATTAAAACTGTACATCTCAGTCTGAAGTAGAATTTGGCTACCATACTGCACCTAATATGTTGCACAACACATTTTTAATCAAAGAAAAAACAATGAGCATCCATACATTAACAATTCCATTGGACACTAGATTCATTTTTAAAAGGCAATTTTCTCAAAGCAGTGAAAAAGAATTATTTCCTTGGTGAGGAAGGCCATGTTAACCCCCATGCTGCAGACGATGCTTAGCCTCCAAACCACCTCATTATCACCATTCATACACCTTGCTTATGTGACACAAGCACTATACACTTGTCCCAGAAGAAGCTGAACCCACCCTATTGCAGCCCTCAGCCTGCTACCCAGCCCAGCAGAAATGCTCCACAGTGCCTCACAAACCAGAGTATTTGCAAGAGAAACACTTGGCTCCACCATGATGAACAGCCAAAAGGAGACCACTGAGATCCTGCCAGACACTGAGATTTTAAATACACAGAGCAAATAATACAGTAGCACACATCAGACCTATCAACATTAGTATTAATAAATATAGCATAGGTAAAGATCATGTTCATTTATAAGGTGACTACATGAGAAATGCTTTTTCCCAGTGATAAAATGGATACCAAGTGTCTGATGATAGCATCATCTCATATGCAAACTGGGTAGCGTGTAATTCTATGCATTGAGCACCGTCACTACTTTCTTCACGGCACTTAAGGCTAACCCACACAAGCTGTGAGGCAGATAGGCACTACTTCTCTAGTTTTGCTGAAAGGAGAACGAATTGCTTAGCGGGGCTTTATGATGTGTGGTTAGGGAAGTCACATGGAACCATTAAGTAGATTCAACAAACAAGGCGTGATCATTAAATGGACTTAGAAGACCTCTCTTCCTGACACAATCTCACCTTTACTTAGCCATTAATAGTTTGCTTTTAGAAACATTTTACCAGATGTAAAAGCTATGCTGCTTACTGCTACCAGTTGCACTGAGCCACAAAGAAAACCGTAAGGTTAAAAAAGAGAATGAAAATTCCGTGAACTGTTTCTGAGGAACTACAAAAGTACTTTTCCATACACTGACTGAATTATTCACTTGGTTTCAAGGAAAAGCCTTTGAAAAACAAAATTCTAAGATATTTCAACACAAGTATTTCCCAGCCTTATCGCTGCAAATATACAGGAAGGTTTGTTTCTTCCTTACACTATGGCTTACAGCTCGTCAGGGTGTCAGGGAAGGGGATGCCATGCAAGTAACCTGGTGGGAACTAACATTCTGTCCTCTCCCAGATCTTCTGCAAGAAATGATTAGTTCAGAAACATCTTTTTCAAATTCCATTTACATGTTTTCACTAGAGGAAATGCCTTTTTGCTGCGGATTTAAAGCATCTCTCCTTTAAAGCTAAGTAGGACTTGCAACAGTAACAATCGCTCTTTTATACAGGTGTGGGTGTAGCATAAAAGAAATTTGGAGAAACTGAGGTTTCATCTGTTTTTCAGTCTACTTAATGAAGAATCATTAATTTTAAGTATTAATCTAACAGCAGTCATAATGAGGTAAGTCTAAATAAATATTGTTCTATTAAGAACAATGTTTTGCAGTAAGTTCCAATCAAGATACAATTTAGTGTCCTCAGGAGGGACCAAGCAATAAAATAATTCACCTTCCAGTTTCTCTGGAATGCCATCATTACATAATGGTATGAGAAGAATGGCTTCTCTGACACAAGATGTGCAGGACCTTGCCATTAACTTTTTGCATGCTTTTACTGCTTCTGGATACAAAATTACACCAGGACATCTGCTCAGGCAGAACCCTCCTCCTTGGGCAGATCCACTCAGGCGCTCCTTTGGCTCTCCAGATGCTGCATTGATACAGCCTGAAGCAGCATGTCTCAGCAACACTTCAGTGAGGTACCCTCTTCAGGTACAAATGCTAGAGCTCTGACATTCGTTTTCACGATAAATATTTTGCTGCTGATTCATAAGCTGATAATTATCTTTCTGCTTAGATTGGAAGATAAGCACATTAGAATTAATGAATGCACCATTATGCTGTTAACGGGTAACAGCAAACATATAAATAAACTTTAGTTTTCTCCCACATTCCTTCTGACTGTTTCAGCAGCTCCTACATTCAGATCTAAGATAGACAAGGGAAGTCATGTTTATAAAAGCTGGGTTTTTTTGGAGAAAAAAGAAAAAAGAAAAAAAAAGAACCAACCCAACAACACAACAAGTCCACATCTGACAAAAAGCAGGAGGGATTGGGAAGACGTAAGCAGCTTTCTGCGAGATAGGCAGCTCAGGTGATGTTCTTGTGGTGCCTGGAAGCTCTCGCGATCCTGCCTCATCCAGCAGGCACGGGCAGCTGATGTGTAGGTCACTGCTGTCCTGCATGTGGCATCTGGCAACCCACGAAGGGCTGAGATACCCAAGACTTTCATAGCTCCAGCAACCAGCAAAGAAACATCTGTTGATAGACTGCATTTAACAACTTTGAACTCCAGCAACGAAGAGCTACTTCCTCAATAGGCTTTTCCTTCCTATTCTGTGCAAAGCATTGCAAAATGAGCTGTAATGCTCCCAGTCTTTTGAAAAGCTTGAGATAATATATGAACTAGAACTATTTGCTGTATTTTAGCAAGTAGGAATGCAAGGAAAACTAATGATCTGCATAAAACGGTAAAAAAAAAAA
>PPHD01027941.1:0-11024 GCA_002909625.1 Bambusicola thoracicus
TCAAAGTGTAGTTATGATCTGTGTGTCTGAACGGTCCCTCATTACTGAGCAGATACTGAACAGAAGGTGCTGGGTGGGTAAAGAAGGACTTCGTTGGTGTGGGAGATGCAGAGAAAGAGATTGAGAGATTTGTTTGATTTTAAGAGTCAGGTGGGTCTGATGCAGGGCACCTCCAGGGGGAGGGATGGCTTGGAAAGGCCGTGAGAGGAGGGCTACTCCAGGCAGCTGTAGGCTCCCAGCCCACACCACTGAGGGCAGACTGGCAGCACTGAATGCACAGGTAATCTGCCGAGAAGATAACAGAGAAAGGGAACAACAAGACAGCAATACAAAGGAAAAAAAATTCCTCAGTCACAGTGGCTGAGCATTGCTGTTATAATGCATGAACTGCAGTCCTCCTTCTGTGGGTATTTCACATAAGCACTGAACTATGAATAGGAATTTTAGGTACTTAGGCCTGAACTGAAATCCTTCCTCATGCGGAAGCCTGTCAGGGAGGCAAAGCAAAGCCAGTTCCCCAGCCCTAGCTCCTGGGAGCTCACCCACCTGTGATGGGGGATGGGGCATGGGGCAAGGTGAGTTCGAAGCACTGGCCAGAGCCCAGACGTGGGGATGCTGAGGGCTGCAGGGTTCTGAACTGGGGCTGATAAACCTTCAGCACAGAGCCAGACAAGGCACACTGCGGATTCACTTGGGCCATCGGAACTGCTCTTGCAACAAACAGGATTTGGCCCCAGCGACAGTGAGGTGGCAGCAGGGCACTCACACTGAGAAATGGCGCTGTGCTTCTGGGCGGCCCCGAGGATGCAGTGTGTGTCTGACACAACAGGCTGCTGAGAGCACAACCAGGTAAAGCACAGAACCCGCTCCACCAGGGCTTCAGTGCATGAAAGCCCATTGTTCTGTAGGATCTTTTTTCCCTCCCCTGCCCTCACTGAGTTCTCTGTGAATTGAGCATTACAGTGGCTTTGACTGTAACCATTATAATCATTTTCCAGTGCTAATGTTGTGGTTTTAATGAAAGGAAACAGCAAATGGGGTATCGACTTATATACACAAATCTGCACTTCATTTGCACAAAATAGCTTCTGGATGGCTTTCCTCCATGTTTTTGGTCAACACCACTCTTTTTGAGAAATGATCAATGTCTACAACTGTTTGCTCTTCCACAGATAAAGCAGATGCTATTCATTACTGCCTTTGCCATGCATATATTGCTACTTTCCCCAGAGCAGCCGCAGTGGGTCATGTGTTTATTTTCCTTTAAATCCTTTTGTTCTTAAATCACTGCACTTTTGCTTTCAGGCTATGACGAATGATTAATACTGCAGTAGCAGCGTTATTGAATTAGGAAAGTCGCTGGCAGCTTCCAAAATTATTGAGACAACCAACAAATAAATACAAACCACTTCTTTAGAGTTAGACACAGCGGAACAGCGCGATGGTGTCGAGATAAGCAGAGGTGAGGCTGACGCGAGCGCTTTTAAAGCTGTAGGGCAGGCTTGCAGCTACTGGAATTTAAATCATAGCAGCACTGATAACAACGCGGATGTCTCGCACGGTCTGGCATTGAAGCCGTAAAAACAACGTTAAGGAAAACTCAGAAGCGATGTGGGCATTTGAAGGGAATTATTTTCTCTATGAAGTGACGTGACCAGAAAGAAATAATGATCGGTGGTTTTACGTTTTGAGTTTATTTAAAGAAAAGAGACTGAGAGTGGGATGCTGAAAGGTGGGTGTTCAGCACCTCCAGGTATTACAGCCAACTGTGGGAACAGAGCTGTTTGGAAAGGAGAGAGATTAGGGATTGCAGAAGTAACCCTTTGTAGTCACCACTGCAAGGTGTGTGGTTGGCAGACAGTGATCCTACTGCTCGTGGTGCTATTGCAGAACGTATCGTGGTAGGATTTCAGTTAGCTGCATGAAACTGGATTGCAGGATTAACTTTGTTCTCCTACATTTGTGCACAGAAGGTTCTCTCCAGGCTTCCTGATGAAGCCTGCCAGGCTTTCCATGTGGCCCTGTGCCTCACGTGTTTCTTCCTAGCACCCTCATGGTGAGCAGAGTAGGAGAGAACAGGCCACTAACCCCAGAGCTTGCAAGCCTCAGATTAAATGGATGTGGTACCTCACAGGCACATATACCAGCCCTGAATTTCCAGGTGACGATGGTCCTCTAGCTGCACTCTCCCCTTGAGGGCTACAGACAGGGAAGAGCAAGCCTCAGCACCTCCAGCAGCCTGGGGTTGTGATCTGATGGGACAAACCTCATATCCGATGGGATGTAAGACTGCATGTTGCCTGCCAGTAGGAATAACCACAGCTTGCCTCACCTGGAGCTGCCCTGTGTGCTCCATCCCTCACTAATTCTTTTCCCTGAGGCTCTAGTTATCATTTCTATAGATATCAGGAGACTCATATTGGTTACTTAAGTGTACTCCTGAAAATATAGGGCCCCTTTATTGAGTGCTGTAGGGCTATACACTTTCCTGGCTTTAATCGTTTTTCTTTTCTTTTTTTCTTTTTCCAACTGTCTGCTCCTTACTAGAGCTGGGTAGGAAAAATGGTTTACCTGCAGAGTGAAAGATCTCACGGCCTCAAGAAGGTCCCTGTTCTGCTTCAGGTTACTAGCAAGGCCTTTCAAATAACCATGCTGCCAGCCTTGTTGTCTCTGCCTGCTCAGAGCATTCACCAGAGACAATGGAGAACTGGGTAAAAAACCATTTCTGTGTAGAAACAAGAATAAAAGCCTGCTGCAGCCCAGGATCGTCTCGGTGTGTTAGCAAAAGGCACAGTGCTTTTGCTCATTTCCATGGCTGAAGCTGTTCTGTTGACACAAGTGATAGCGTGTCAACCTGAGAAGAGATGTAGACTTCTACCTGCTCCTCCCAGCACAGTAATTTAATTCCTGGACTTCCAGCCCAGGCTCTTGCACTCTCTTGCCTAATGTTTGTGTTATTCTCTATATCAAGTGGAGCAGCTCCAACAGGAGAAATTCTCATTTTGAAACAGTTAGCAGCCCAGAACCTACCAGGACTGCGGGGTGTTGGCTCTCATGTCCCTGGGTCAACTGAAAGAGGCTCCAACCCAACATGTGGTGTGCTGGTTTGGATCTGGACATCCTACATAGTGACTTCCGACTGCCCTGGTGCAGCAAACAGAGGTCACTTATTAAGACCAGAGATTTACTGAACCAGTGCACATCTTCCCATCGGAAGCTCTGGCTTTGTCAAGTAAGCATTTTCTGATTAGAGGACATTTTCTCAGAAAGCTCTCAATCATCTGTGTTCCCTCTCCATTACCTGCAGATCTTCAGAAGTTTCCTCCACTTGCAAGCCTTCATTTTCCTGAGAATATTCAAAGAAAAGTATAGGAGACAGCTTCAGCCTTGCTACAGCATCCCCTGTCCTTTTATTTTCACCAGGCAAAGTGTCAGCTTGTAGCTGTGCTGCCCTATTTGCAGCCCTAGGGAGATCTGTCTGGACTCCCAGCCAGCAGGAGGAAGCAAACTGCTGAAGCCCTTTGTGGGTGTTGTACATATGTTGCTCCTCACCAGCTGAGCAGGGGTATCCAATGTAGTACAGGGAGAAGGTCCCTTCCATCTGATCAAGTGAGTCCTAGATGTGGGCCAGGGGTGGGATCTGTTGTGGGAAGAGGTGATGGATGGCCCTAACGCATTCAAAACCACAAACCTGTAAGAGAATCAACCCAAATCTTGCCCCATTGCAAACTCGTCCACTTCAATTTCATTCCTTCATCTGTGAAAGCTTGCATTTGGAAATCTCTTCCTGTGCTTGTGTCAGAACGAGGGAGGGGGAGCTGCCAGAGCAGGCACTGCTCAGCTCCACCCCCCCTCGGGCTCACTGCTGTTTTGATGCTCCAGCTGAAGAAAATCTCTGCAGATTTTTTTGTGCTCAGAATGAAGCTTCCCACTGCTAGCTTTGGTAGATACAGCACATCCTGACTGGGCAAGAGCTCTTTATGGATATCTGTAGTGCTCAGAGGGAGAAGGGAAGAAAAAAAAAAGCAACAAACTACAGCAAGTTTACAGTAGTTGCTTTAATGAGGCGAAGCCCTTTAGAATGCAAACACGCTCAACAATATGCACAGAAACAATCAAAAAGAAAGTGTTTTATACAGGCTGCTTTATAAGAAGGCAATAAAAACAATTGTATGGCACACGCAGTTGCATAAACAGGCTCACCATGGAAGGTGTTTGTGTGAGAGCAGGAATATGAATACTTAATTGCTTCCATTATTCTTATTTTCAGTACAAAATACTGCAATCAAAACTTAATCTGCAGCTTGATTTTTAAATAAAAAGGTTATATTCCAGTTCCATTGTTGTAAATATAATAAAACGCAGTCTTTCTGTAAGTGCCGTTTCATTTCTTACTGCTTCTAAAGAGGCATAAGAATGATTAATATCTAAATCCCTGACAATTTCAAAACATTTTTCAAAGGCGGGATCATTATTCCTCTTCACAGGGAAGGCAGAAGACCAAAACGTTCAAAAGGTCTTCATTAATGACGTGACTAGAAGTCCTGGAAGCCTTGGTGAGGTCGTTCCGCGGCTGCCAATCCTCTTTGAACCAAGCCCTACAAGCAACACAGAACTCAGGTTTATTTTTATTCACACATCTCTTCTGAAAGCCCAAAGGAACGCACAAAGGAACGATATACGGAAACACGACTACGGGGACTTTAATGAGTTGCAAAGTATAAAACTGAAAAAATGCCACCTATTTTCCAGTACCTCTCAGCCAAATTACTCAGTGAGCAGGCTCGTATGAATTTCAGTTCAGTCCGGTGCATCTGGAATGTTGTACTCTACAGCTAACATGTTGGCTGCTGGGCTGTTGTCATTTTAATATGTGCTGTTACATTCCGCTTTAGCAGCATCCAAACCAGAGTAATTTTCCAATTCTTATACATAAGAACTCCTGTTTTTTTCCCCTCTGACTTTTCAGGAAGAGATAGAGAACCGTCAAAGACCTGTGGCATGAACTGAGCGATGGGTCTGAAAAGATTTAGGGACCAAGATGAAAAAATCTGGATCTGGATGACAAAAAATCCATCTTCGTTCATGGTGTGTGCTTTACAGACTGAACACATCGCTGTGAAATAACATAACTGTAATACCATAAAGATCAGAGTCATTCTTGTTGCAAGCGGATGTCTCTAGGAAATAAACTGATTTCTGATTTCAAACTAATGGAAAAATATGACTTTAAATTTAATGGCTGTTGCTTAGACGCAGCTTAATTTACATACTTAATTAAAATAATCTTCTAACATAATAGATATTCAGATGTAGCGCTTTTCCAGTTCAGTAGGCTCGTAATTCCAAGCCTAGAAATTGTCTGACTGTTGGATTTTCTGTCAGTGCTACAAACCACCTGACAAACTGGAAACAACATCTTTATCTTCACCTTTCTCATCATTGCATACAGCACAATGCTATCCAGAATCAAGCAGCTGCCATTGTATGTTTCCAGCTCATAATTCCACCATCGCAGTTTAATACTTTACATCAATGGTGACCAAAACCATTCACATGAAGCAAAAAAAAAAAACCCACAACAAAAACAACCTGATAAGACATGCGAATGAGAACATTCCCCCTGCCCCACGGAAAATGATTACTTTTAACAACCGTCCAACATTACAGTAGACCACTGTCTAAGGAACAGTGGGACGTGTAACCAACCTGGCAAATATTCCAGGTATAGGCCTTCCTAGAGCCAAAATTTGATCTTCTCAGAAGCCATATGGCAAGATCAGCCTTTCAACTCACTTATCTTCAGAGTGCCCAAGAGATCAAGAACTCCCAAGCACCTCTTGCTGACCTTTCAGCAGTGTACCCTACCCTCTTATTAGAGACCAGAACCCAATTGTTTGCTGGTATTCATCAATCTTCAACAATTAAAGGCATGAGAATAAACTGAAGAGAAACAGGTACCTATGCATGTGAATGTAGATAGAAGAAGGAATTTTATACATATATATAAGAAGGAATGAAAGTACAGATTATAACCATATAATATATCTATAAGGAATAAGTATTAGGATGAATGCCTGCACATGTTTTAATAATATGTGCTATGTGTCAACATGCATCTGCTGGCCAAAAAAAGCTTTGATGATTTAAAAAACCTTGATGCACGGAACACTTTTTTCTTAAACAAAGCAAATTACAATTTCTAACCTTCCAGTATATGTATCTCTTTAGTTCCTTCATGAAAAGAACCAGTTGCCAGTCAAAGATGATAAGGATACCATGATCTCATTTCTCCTACCAAACAGCTTAATGATGGTATTCAAGAACAAGATTTTTGCTTGGAAATTAAATGGGTAACTAGCTTTGTACTAGTTATTATGCAGAAAGATCTAGCACATTAATTTGAAGTGTCAGAAGCACCAGACCATACAATCCCTCTTAGTGTCAAAACTCAGAAAGAAATGAAAAACCCCAAGATGCCAAGATGATCCATAATATGCTACAAAAGTAGAATTGAGAAGACAAGTCATTCAGTCCACTGAGCTAGATGAGTGTCTGAAGCACGCTGAATGTCATCTGCCAGAAACAGCCATTGGGATCAAGGAGTCTAGCTGTGGCAGGCTGAAATGATTCCAGAGTTACTCATAAGCCAACATCTACCAGCAAGGGTGAGTGAACAGCCAGCAACTAGTAGCAATGAACTTGCTGCAGAAGTGTGATAGGAACCAGCCCCCAAAACTAATCAGAGAGGCTTAATGAGATGCCACTGTATGATTCTCTGACTGATCCTGAATGCTTTGGCTCTGAGGTGCTAATGTAGAAATTTTGCTGATTTATGTTTGCTGTCATAATTGATTTTTCATGTTTTTCTCCTCAACTCCTTGCCAAAGGTTTCTCACTATAGAAATCAGGCTGCAGTGAAAGCTGTGCCAGATAAACCATTCACTCGTCCTTTGAGCTCCATCCCTGAGAAGGAATTCCTCCTCTGTCCTCTCGACATCTGCAGGATATCCACCTCAGTCACTTAACAATGCAATTACTTTGGGAAGTAATGACCTGGGGAGGTGTTACTTGGGAGCCACCTGCAGTGATGCTGCACTTTTATTTAGGGCCTCAGGATGGCAAGGAACAGAATAGAGATCCTGATGCACTACTTTGGATTTGGTTTGCATTGCTGGTTCTGCATGTGGGGCAGTAGCTAAAATATAACTTTTTGGAAGGGAACTTGAAGTCAGGCCAGGATGCCTGATTTGGCAGTGTGTGATGCAGCATGCTAACCACTACATCTCTGTGCCAGGTAATAATAACTCCTCCTTCCCGACCTGATCAAGTTGTAACAAGAACTTCACAAAGCACAGCAATCCAAGCGTAGACCTTATAAACAGGCACAGTAGCTATGGTCAATCCCCATTTCCAGCACCTAAGGCTTTCTCTCCCTACCTCTGCTTTTATCATGCTTGCATAGGTAAAGACACTTACTGAAGAAAAAAAAAAGCCTGCTTCCTCAGAAGAAATGTTGCCCAAGAGCAGTTTACATCATCCACTATCTGGAAGCTATTCTGTAAAACATCGTAATAATTGCTTTTCCTGGACTCAGACACTTCTTAGTAGCAGCTAAAGTTAACAGATTGGAAGAGTGCCTGAAGATGATGGATGGGTTTTCTCAGACTGTAGATTTCTGGTCATTTTCCATGGCAGCTGTAAATTTTAAAATAATATAAAATTAAGCAGTGATAGAGTAGAATTCACAAATATTACACAGCTACTGACTTGACCATTAATCATCCTAAATCACTGTTAAAGTGTTACATACGATGAGCCAGATTCTGCCCTGAGGTGCGTACAGAAGCCTCTCATTGATTACAAATGGGAAATGGCACGTGTCTACCAACACAGAATTAAACCAACTGCCTATTTTGCTGGATTTCTTTTTGTTACTATTTAAAGGTGGAGGCAGTCCTGTTTTTTTTTTAAGAATTCCCTTTCATATTGGTGATCTGGAAGAAAATGATCTCTGTAGTCAATATCCCAACATTATCCCTAATTATTTTCAAAGTTGACGTTGCCCTCCAGAGTTCAGGCGTCGTTTGATCTGACTAATGTCTACCTTTGAGGCTGCTGCAGTCAAAAAGCCATCTGTAACTCAACAAAGAAGATTTTGGTCTAGGCTAAAACAACATTTTCCCCCAGACTTTGTCTTAATTTACCTTGTTATTTCTTTTATGGAATGATGTATCTAAGTATACCTCAGCTGAATAACAACAGAGGAGCTGCCAGAGATATATATGTAAAAAATAATAATAAAAAAACCTGTCACTCTTCTTCTCCAGCAAATCAAATCAGATTCAAATAGAGAAGTCTTGCACTTCCCATTTTCTGAGCAGAATCCAAGGGTAAGAAGAACTACAACAGCTTTAGCAAAGTCATGGAGGTACACAGACTTCTGCTCTGTGAGCACCCAACTCAGCTCCTTTTACACTCACTGAATACTTTCATACAAATTACAAATCAGTTGCACTGTATGTAGGCACATTTATGTCACACATGCAGTTAGTAGTAATACATACTAGATAAAAGACGGAGTTTTCCAGCATTACTAACTTAGCGTTATATTTAATGCCTTTCAGACTCTGTGTACGATACTCTGCAGTAATCACTCTGAAAACAACTTATTTGGATGCCAGCTACAGAATGCCGTTACCACCACGTTTTCTTTGGGCCTATTTACTTCTGTCTATCCACAGGCTTTGGTAATAAATACATGTATTTTGGGGCTCTAGGTACGTTAAACACACTGAATAGTCAACGCTTGTAGAAGCTAATTTCCCTGTCACTGCATTATAGTTAAATTGGTTACGCACGTCTCATTCAATTATGTAACTTGAAGAATACCAACAACATAGGTTCCCGATTTCAATAGTAGTTATGCTGGCTTTAGCACTTACAATGGATCAGCTTTTTGCGTGAGACACCATACTCATCATGCTATGAAATCTGGAGCCGCAATTTAAAATGTAGAAGTTCTTTTTTTCTGTGTGTGTCTGCTGTTAATGGCTTTTCTTTTTGTACTTTCTGGATGTGCAGTGTAATATTTTGTTCAGGTGAAGGTGAAGACTGGAAGGAAATTCAGCAGGCTGCCCCAAAAGATGGGCCCCGTGGTACAGAGCTGTGTTGGAACAGTGCTCAAAGTGCTGCAGCCTGTGGGAAGCCCACGCAGGATCATCCCATGGGTAGGACCCTACCCTGCAGCTAGGGCAGGGAGCAACCATGGTGGAGAGGCAGAGATAAGAGTTATGGACTGACCACAGCCCCCATTGCCCGTATCCCTGCACCACTCAGGGGAGGAGTTAGAAGAGAATGGATGGAGAAAAGGTGCTTGCAGTTTGCATTTAGTTCTCACTGCTCTATTCTGTTATTAGCAGGCAATAAATCACCTTAATCTCCCTTAAGTTGACTGGTGGTAACTGGTGAGTGATCTCCCTGTCCTTATCTCAACCCATGAGCCTTCTTTTATCGTATGTTTTCCCCTGCTCTGTTGAGGAGAGAGAGGGAAAGCGACATGGTGGAGCTGAGAGCTGCCCGTCACAGCAGAGCCACCACAATTCTACATGAAAAGAACTGATACTGCAGTAGCGCAGAAGGAACAAGGAAAAAGGAAGGGTTAAATTAATATCCACAGAAACTGACATAGTATTATGATATTAGCATTGTGCAATACCAATAAAGCACATATCAAATGGATTAAAAACTGGCTGACAGATCTAAAAAAACAGGCATCAACTGGGAATTGAGATTGAATGAATGTTCCCAATGTTCCTCTGGGATCTGTACAAGGCCTAATATTCTTTAGCAATTTCACCAATAGTCATATAAACATATCCCTAAGTACAATTTGTGAATGACATGAATTTGGCAGGATGGTATACAGTGATGAAGACTGGGCAGTCAAACAAAAAACTGAGAATTATTCAAAGGATAGTTCCCTGCAGGAACAATGAAAAAATTAAGAAGTTCCATATGTTTATTTTATCAGGGAGAAGATGGGAAGAGGCGAGTTTTATATACAAGAAACTGTCAGGGGAAATTGCATGTGAGAAAGAACACTTCCATCTAGAAGAACCATAGTCTGGAAACTTAAGACAGATAAGCTAGAACTGAAATTAAAGTGCCTTTTTAACTACAACAGTTAAAACCAGAGATATACCGACTATGTTTTATGGTCTCTTAAAATCAAGAGGAAAACATACTTCAGCCAAAACAGGAGAGTCTTTTCTGTTTAATACAAGAACAACTGTAAAGACATATAAACAGACATATAAGCAGGCAAATTATATTCTATGATCTACACACGAGTATAGATCTACACAAATTTATCAGAGCCAATGCTTCCTTCTCGTTTCCTTCTCTGCCTCTGGTATGAGGAATGAAAAATGATCACTTACTCTTGTATCTGGCTATGTAAGAGTTCAAGCAAAACTCTGAGAGCTTGTTTTACATTTGGAATCCAGACTGTATTTGTTTCTTAACACATCCTCAGTTTCTTATCAAGACAATTGCTTACCAACCACTGTCTCCTAGGGAGGTGGATTATCATTGTTTAATCTTACCTTAAGGGATGTTATGAAAGAAAAAGTTAATCAGATATTTAGAACATGTAAGTAAATCTGCAGTCCATCTTGCCTTGCAGCACTGCAAGTTGCTAGAGAGAACAGTCCTTATTTGTTTGCTACAAACCTGAAGCAAAACACAGGGAAGACGTGCAACTACTTTTAGCTTTGAAAATACTACCAGACTAATCATGAGAATACTACCATCACATATGCTTTGAACATGCTGGCATTGCAGCGTGCCTCAATGTTGATTTTAGAATAATTAGAACCACAATAGAACTTCGTCTGCTTTCTACTTTTATCAATAACAATAATTAATAACTGTTAGCATCCCCCTTCCTCTTCCATTCTGTAGTATATTTTTATCTCCAAGAAACTTGCTGAGCCAGTTGCATTAGCAGAAACAGAGGGTAA
>PPHD01027942.1:0-11023 GCA_002909625.1 Bambusicola thoracicus
CTCAATAAGGAAAATCAGTAGTGCAGTGTGAGTCATATCTGTGTAGAAATTGCCTGACTTGATGGCTGTAAGTATCAGTATTTAGTTCTGGCAGCGCTCAGGGAAATTCTGGTTGTCTGTTCAGTGATGTTAAGGTAGAAGATGTTACCCGTGTGGGTGATTCTGTGCATTGAAACCAAACCATGCAGCACATGTAACATTTCTCAAACTTATTGAGGCTTTTTTGCCTCAAATATTCCAAGACAATTTGTTGCTACATCCCCCCAAATGGAAGCATCTTTTGTCACAGAGATATCTTCACCAGGTATGGAAGCTGGTCTCCAAAGCATACAGTACTGCTGCGTGAGGGCAAAAACTGGGAGGCTTGTAGGTTCTGGGCTGTTCATAGTGATGGTGAGATCTGTTAATCTCCATTTACTTTCTGTTTCTAGGTATCAGCACAAGGGCATAAAACCTCCTCTGAATCAGAGTCTCGAATTTTCTGGTTAGGTCTGATTACCTGCCCTATCATCTGGGTGATATTTGCTTTCAGCGCTCTGTTTTCTTTCAAAGTGAAATGGCTGGTGAGTTGCCTCCCCCAACTCGGTAATGGATTTTGTGTGTTACCAGTAAGGTAATGCAAATCAATGACAGTATTTTCTTGTGTCTTAGGCAGTAGTTATGATGGGAGTGGTTCTACAGGGAGCCAACCTTTATGGTTACATCAGGTGCAAAGTTGGCAGTAGGAAGAACTTGACAAGCATGGCAACCAGCTACCTTGGAAAGCAGTTTTTGCGGCAGGTAAGATCTGGAGGTTTTGAAGCCTTCTAGTTGTGTTTGCTTTCGTCTGTAAGCTTCCTTCCTACCTGACCCACGAGAAGAAAGATAGAAAAAGGTATTATTTGGAGTTCTCTAGTGGGACCCTTCACACACTGCTTATCTGTGAACTTGACCTCGCTCCTGCTCGTAGAGTCAGAGAATAACTTGCTGATTGTAGTGCAAATGGAACTCCTTGTCAATATCATGAGCTTGTGTTATTTACTAGTGTCATGGACTAGTGCCATAGAAGATACTGGAATATGGCTGGTCTATTAGGAACATAAGTGGAAAACAGTGACCAAATAAGGATTTTTGATAAATTTTACCGCTTTTGGATAACGCATCGCTAAATTACTCCTTGTATTGCAATTCTTCCCCTCCTGGTTGTGCTGGTCACAAAAATATGCATCTGGAGGCACGATCGGTCATTGTGCTTCTGTGAACAGCTGCACTGTGTGTATTCCTGGCTGAAAGGGCTACCACTGCCTTTATATTCTTTCCCATTTCCAACCTACTCTTCTCATCAGATCCCTCTCTGCCTTCTAGGCTGTCGTTTAACTACTCCTTGTCCCAAGTTTCCTAACTGTGGGCTCCCTGTTGCATACATGTGACTGGGAACAGGTGAGGTTGGCTGCCACAGCTTCCCAAGTCTTTATTGGACTTACTGCCATCAGTGTGATAAGAAGCTTAAATACTGACAACACAGTCTGTGTTAGGTTTGTGTTCACTGATAGCTTCTGAGCGCTAACCAAAGGCCCAGAACAGCCTCAGTCTCTGGGAGAACATGAAGATGTTGCTCCAGAATTATGGCAGTGAGTCACACAGTTCTGTAATGTACTTTTTTTCTTCGCCTGTTGCAGACCATGGCTAAAGAGGACCAAACAGCATCCTGAGCATGGTAGAAACCTCAAGCTGGATTGGATTCGCAGTAGTGAAGCACAGAGAATGTTGCTCTAACCATGAGATTCGTGAGCTGCTTAAATGAGGTGTGAATGAAAAGAAGTAAATACATTGTGCAAGACTTCCAGTTAACACTCCTAGCGGTTAATATTCAGTTTTCCACTAGCAGTTTGTGTTTAAGTCCTTTCTTAGTTTGATTAATTAGAATTACATTGCCTGAACTTGGAATCAGAAGACATCCTAGGGAGTGCTCTGATGCAGGTTTATACTCACTGGATGTGTTAAGAGGAGGATGCCAGGTATCCTTCTAAAAACCATGCACGCCTTGCAAGACCTTCTGTTCTCCAAGAACCATCCCCACCTCCTCCAGCTGTTGGTACCTCAGTTAGTTTTCAGTTGTGTTTGTTCCTGGAGGTCTGTTAGGAAGTTTAGATAGCTCTCTTTTGGTTCTACATCTCTCTCATTCTGTGATTTGAATGACACTGAGGTGGTTGCAGTGAAGGAAATCTGGAGGAAGTGTTGCTGTTGGCTCTGGGAGGATTTCTAAGTCAAGTGGAAACTGCAGCAAGTGACTGCTGAGCAGCTCCAGCCTTCTTTTTTTGAAGTGTTGTTGGAGGTCTCAGTCACATCTAACCAGGATCTTGATTAAGTCTGAGTTTATGGAAAACCCCTCTTTCTCCTGCAGGCCTGTGTCTGTATGAAGAGCACAACTGGCCTAAAAATAGGTTACAAGGAAAGCTGCACACACAGTTTCAGAGGTGGAGTGAGTGTGAGAGCAGGTGATGGGCAGAACTGTTCAAATGATGCCACCTGGTGTGAGCTGGTGCACAGGGCAGCAGGGAACATCACAGGCAGCAGGGAAGCAAGCAGAACTTCTTTCCACTCATTTATTCACCTGTGCAGCAGATTTGGGGGCAACCATTTAAACAAGAGCTGAGGCTGAGTGCAGGCTGCTTTCTACTGTTCCATGACCAAAGGAACCTTAACATAACAACATAACCTTAACGGAGCTGCCTGCAGACCTGGCATCAGCGTGCTGACTTTGCAAGACGTTTGCATGTCTGGAATCCATGCAGCATACTGTGCTCCCCAAGCAGTCTATGGGCTGGGGGAAAAAACATTTGTACGGTGGTGAAATGTTGGCTTGCAGTGTTCACCTCAGTGGCAGAAATTGTGTGTTCTGTGTGCAATGCTGTACGAAAGGGCTCGGTTCCTTCTTGTCACGTAGTACTGCTCAAGGCAGGCTGTGCTTTCACAGTGGGAGATACTGTAAACTTCTGATGAGGTATTTTAAATCGAGAATGTGGTTTCTTTTTGAATGATGGGTATTGTAAATTGTGGGATTGCATTAACGCTGTATGTCTCCCTGGACCGTAGCAATACTTGGGAGCTGTACATTTGTTTAACTCTTTGGATCGCTACCTTTCTTTTGTAAATATATATTTATAAAATCTTGAAATTAAAATAATGCTTTGTTTAAACCAGGCCCGGGTGTCCCTTCTGTGATTCATGGCCGAGCTCTGTTTATATGCAGTGTTCTTGTTTACAGTGGGTTACGTGTTAAGTTAAACAGTGCTAATGAGGAGCTCTGTCACGGTTGCTTTCACCCCAGGAGTCCTGGAGAGCTTGGCCTGTGTAAACACTTTGTTCACAAGTGTGCTGGGATTGCTGTCACACACAGCCAGGTCCTTCGGTGAGGCTTGGCTGGTGTGCTGACATGTTGCTCCTGAGTGCTCTCCAAAGGTCCCCAGCTCTGGACTGTGCTCTGCAGGCAGCAGTGTGTACCAGTGCCACCACACGGCTGGAACTTCTATTCCCCGTTGACCTGGAGGAGGCGATTTCATTCTAACCAATGGAAGTTGAACAGGTGAAGTGAAATAAACCACTGAAGCCAAGGTGCTGCTGCAGCCACGTGGGGACGTGCGAGTGCAGCATCTGGCCCTTATGGCATGGAGAAAGGGAGATCCTTCCTGCTCCAGCTGAACAAGTCCCCGTTTGCCCTTTCTGTCCGAGGGACTGCACTGCCTCCAGCAAACCTGCAGCTGCCAGGAAGCTGCTCTGAGATGTGTTACAAGCGTCGGCCTTCGTGTTTATTCCACTGTTGCCAAAGCTCCCTACAAACCGTTCCTGGAAAATAGAGAGTGCTTTTCTGGAAATTGGAGCGTGATTAATCAAGGACAGAGACATTTATTAGTGCATGCCTTTAAGTAGAGCCCTCTGTGGCTTATTTTTAGTCTCTTGGCAAGCGCTCAGTTTCTGGCTTCTGAGAGGCTGGCATTTTATCACATTGCTCTGCGGTGTGGATCAGAACCAAATTTCTTATCGCTACTCCAGTTGGGTGTGATGGTCGTTTGGTTATTTATTTGTTCTGTGCTGGAGCTTCCTGTGAAAGAGGAAGAGGGAGCAGCAGAGGAAGAGGGAAATTCTCGGAATGTGCTTTTTCAGACAAGCCTCGGGAATCCACGCTCAGCTGTGTTGCATTGGCTGTGTCATGCAGGCCCTTCCTGACCAACACCTCCCTGCCTGGGTGGTGGCTGAGCCGTCGGGGCTTACAGAAGCAGAAAGAATCCAAGAGCAATCATAGTGGAAAAAGAATACTCTCCGCTCTGCAGCAGCACACATGGCTGTTTCAAGCACAGCTGTAAGGTGGGCTTGGAGTCCAGTCCTCCTCGTTCAGGACTCAGAGCCATTCTGAGTCCTTGGCACGTAGCCTCCCCACAGGAGTGGCTGTATTTCTGTGCTCTTTGTGGCCCAGTGCTTTAACACAATGGGATGGATAGATCCTCAAAACGCAGAAGCTGTACAGGCAGTTCTGCCCCACCTGGTGTGTCCCCTGTTCCGTGTGTCACCCTACCTGCCCTGGGGTAGAGCCGCAAGGAAGGGTGAAGAGGATGCAACGTAGGAGGAAACTGCACCGAGTGGGCACTTGAAGCCTGTCTGTCTTCTCCTGCACTGTTCTCTTGGAGACCAGCCGGAGCCGGAGGGCTGCAGGGAGATGTCTATTGTAGTGGCTTGGCAGAGGCTGTGGTCAGAGCTGCTCGCACGGGACAGGACATCCCCACTGGTATTTCCTAAACAAAAAGCTGCAGTGAGTAATTGAGAGTGACCTTTGGGGAGACCAAAGGGAGCAGGGATGCGGGTGAGGAGGGTGGATGCTGGCCAGGGCCCAGCACTGCTTCCAGGCCTCCCGGCAGGAAGGAATTTCTCGCTTCCCTCCTGCTGTTCTGTGCAAGCAGAACGTTTGTGAGCTGGCGTCCCACCTTCCTGCACACAACCCTCCCACCCCACCAGGCTGCAGCATGCCAAGAGCCTCCTGCTGCCCTGATAAGACAGACAAAGGATAGAGAGCAAGGAAATGCTATTTCTGGCCTCCTGATAACAGTGTTTCTATACACAGAGAGGGCACGGGCCCTTTGTTGTCTGCCTTTGTGTGCTGATAGCAAACTGTCGCTTGGATGTGATTCCAGTTCTTCCATACCCTCACACCCAGAATTGCCCTGGGCAGCAGCTGATCAGGTTCTGGCCATGCTCAGTGATGCTGATGCTTACCTGCTTGTAAGTCTGGCAGTCGGCAGGACAGGATCTCAAAGGCTGTGTCTGCATCGTTGTGTTTAATAGCAACAAACTTGTGCCAGGAGTTCCTGGCATCACTCCCTATTAATGAAAATCGTATAGAAATGATGTGTTCCCAGGAAATCCCTTCTGCTACAAAACCTCTCATTTTAATCCTATCCATTGTTTTGGATTCTGCCACATGCTGTTAATTTATAAGCTCCAATTAATGGCTATCAATGCCAGATCACCTCATCCCCCAGCTGCTTGCTATACATTCCACACAGCTCCATTATCTTCCAGGTGGGGCTTCCCTTGGCGAAAGCCCCAAGAATGCTCTCCAGCTGCTTTTACCTCTCTGAATTCTGCTCTTCAGGAGTCTGAGCAATTGGCTCAGTGAAGGGGTTTGATTTTCTGGTTGGTTATTCCTCGTATTCCTCCCAGAACCCTTCTAAGAGTCCAAACCCAGCTCGGATTGCCCTTACTGCCTCCCACCCAGGGCTCTGTGGCTCACTGGGTCATACCTGAACCCCTCGTGCTCCTCCAGGAAACCTGCCCTGTCCTGTGAGTTGTTGCTATTTGTGTCCTCCTCTTGCTCAGACCTCTTTCTACGTAGTTCATTTTGGGCGAGCCTTTAGGTATTTTTGATTTATTTTTGCAATCACAAAGAAATGTGTAAACAGCTCCATAGCAACCTCTGGAGTAAATGAGTCACAGCTCTTCTGCCGCAGGACGTTCTCTTTGCTCCTGAGGTCCGCTGCTGTGTTTCCAGACCCTCAGCAGGTCCAACCCTCAAGCCGTGAGGCCGTTACTCACCATTTCCTGTGCACAGCTGTGTGACTTCATCTGCTGCTCCTCTTCACCTGCGGAACCCCCACGCTGGTCGTCTGACCCCGAGCTGCAAGTATTCCTGCTTTAAAAACACCTGCGGGGTGCTGCCTTGGGCACTGAGCACTGCCAGCCACGTCGGGTTGCTCTGAGTGGGACGGCAGAATCCCACAGCTCCCAGCTGCTGCGAGAGCAGCATCAGCAAGCAGTACGGGAGCAAAGCACGGGTGCTGGGCCATCCCAGTGCGTGTTCCCTGTTTGCAGTGGGGTACAGAGTGCTGGAGGACCGGGCAGCCCAGGGGTGTCGTTAAGCCATCCTTTAATTAGCATCTGCCCAGTGGTTCCCTGGGTAAAACCCTTGGATCTTGTGTTTTAAGGGCAGCTCCAGCAGACATCTGGAGCAGCGCCCTGCTCTGGAGTCCGTTCAGTCGCACACCCTTGGTCTAAGTCCTGATGGCAGCAGAGGGAGCTCTCACGCTTGGCTTCGAAGTGGAAAAAAATGAAGGAGCAAAGGAAGTTCTGAGGAGGGGCTGTTGGAATCGCCCGCTTGCAGAAGTGCTCCTCCAGCAGCGCCCTGCAGAGCAGCCGAGCACGCCGTGCTATCGAGCCCTGGAAATTCAAAGCATCCTAAGCGTAAAGCTCACCCACCCCAATCAGGCCCGTGCTCTCTGCTAAGCCGGCCCTGTGTGCTCACCGTCAGCCCCTCCTTGCTTAATCACTCCGTGTTAAGTAGCTCTCCAAATGAATGCACTCGCGTGGAAAAGACAATTGAAAACGAGAGTCCAAAGAACTAATGGAGGGTTTTACATCTGCATCCAAGTTGGCAAGTGAACATGGGCACTGGTAGGAGGAACAGTCATCTGTCAGATATTTCTGCAGAGAAGCCCAGGCAGGGAATGAATGATGGGAGCACGCAGGGACGGGGCTGATCCAGGAATGGGGTGAGCAGTTTGGCTGCAGCTCCACCCTGACCTATGTAAATCTGGTTGGGTAAAAGCACGTTCCCAGGGGGATGGAAGTTTCCGTGTGGCTGTTTGCCAGCTGAAGGCTCTGGGGAGGAGCCCAGTGCTGTTGTGGTGCTCTGGGTCGAACGGCTCGTGCTGGGCAGGGTGACGTTGGGTACCAGTGGGTGCAATCTGAGGGGGTCCTCTGCTCCATGAGCAGCGGGTCAGACTGGGAACAGGCTGTGGCTGTGCTGGATTCTGAGGGTGGATTATGCATCTCTTGGGGTCACCAACCCCCGGGCACAAGAATATATTGCAGCACAGATGTGACCTGGGCGCAGGGTGTGTGCATCCAGCATGGCCATCCACCCCCACGCTCACCAGGTCAGCACAGTTACTTCTGCTCTGTGTTGCAGCCAGAGGCAGGGCTGGGCTCGGGGCTGTCAGCACTCCTTGGGGAGCCACAGCCTGCAGCTGCAGGGGATGAGCTCAGCGTGCTGAGCCACCACCTTTGGAAGCCTTTTGAGCCAGGGCAGAGCTTGCTGCAATCCTCACCAGGTGGTTTTCTGCTTACAGTGACACCTGCTTGGTGCTGGGCATAGCCAGGTTGAGGGGCTTTGGGACCACGCTCTGCACAGCTGTCATAAGTTTGCAATTGCACTGCAAAGCAGTTTGGGTACAGGAGGGTTTGCTGTCTCCATGCATGCTGTCTGTGGCGTTGCTTTCCCCACAGGCTGTCCCTGAGCTCCAGGCTCAGCTCTCGCGGTTGGAGAGCGGACCTCTGACTTCCAGCTGCAAACATCTCCTCCTTGCACAAGAGGAAGCAGCCGAGCTGATGTGCATGGGAATTATCCCATGTCCCAGAACCCCTTTGGGCCTCAAAGCCATCTGCACAGCCCTGCCCGGGTCGGGGTGAGACATTCCGTTTTTCCTGTGTCATTCGGGACGCGGAGCCAACTGCAGGCTGTGCCTGAGCGCGGGGCGGCTGCGAGCCGTGTGCTGTCAGTGTGATGGAGCAATCGTGCCCCGCGGCCAACACGCAGTGCCGGGTCGGTCACGTTCCTGCAGGGAAGGGGCAGAAGAGAAGGAGCACGAGGGAGGGGCTCTGGGATCCTGGGTGGAACTGCTGTGCGTCTGCAGGGCACAGTGCAGGAGGGACGGTGCAAATGTTGCAGTAAATGTTGGTGTGTGGGGGGGTCCATAACCCTAAATGTTCCCTCCGAGGGCTCCTTACCCACGTGCACCACGTTGCAGGTGCTCAGGCACCGCTTGCAGCCAAACCTTGGCACGCAGCACCCATCTCTCCCCGTAGCGTGGTGGTGCTGGCAGTGTGCTCACATCCCACGTGCTGCAGCTCTCCCCGACCAAAACACCTCTTTCTGAAACCAGTGCCTTAAATACATGATGCATCCATCCACTTCTGCCCCGAGCAGGGCTGGGACTGCTGGGCTGGGACACCAGAAGTGACCTCAGCGCCGAAACTCGTGGCTGCGCTGGGAGGGCGCTGCCCTCACCGTGTGTGCTCTGAAATCCTCTTTATTTACAATGCGATGGGAAAACAGTGAGCGGCAGTCAGAGGGGTTGCACAGCGCTCGCCTTTCCTGTGCTGGCTGGGAAATGGGTGGGGGGCAGAACACACCCAGGGATGGAGACGGGATGGGGATGGAGAAGAGAATGAGCGTGACGAAGAGGATGGGGCTTGGGATGGGGACAAGGATGACGATGCTCCACTTTCCTATGCAAAGCACTGCCCATCCCATGAGAGGGGCCAGACGACCAGCCCAGATCCCTGCTCTCAGGGCTGTTTGGGTGGAGCTGCTGGCCTTGGCTAACCTCCCCATTGCCTTGGTGCACCTCACTGCTCTGCACCCCTCTCAGTGCCTCCCTGCTCCCACCCCTCCCACCCTCTGCCTCCAGCTCAGGCATTCCCCTTCACTGTCTGTGAGCAGCAACTTGCAGTCCTCAGTCCCACATGACCGCATTCTGCCCCTAAATCAAAGGATGAAACCATACTGTCCCTCTTAACCTGCTCCCAGCCTTCATCCTTGGATGCTGAGGGGCATCATGCTGGGGACACAGGTCCCTTCCTGCAGGTGATCCTGGTGGGGGTGGCATGGAAGGGGCCACCCTGGGGAGTGTAGGGGCAGGATGGGGGCAGAAGGGGCAGGGTGGGTGTATGGAGCGGGGCTTTGTTATCCCCCTCCACATGCACAGGCTCTCGTGGCACGGGATGCACGATGACACACTTCCCAAACTTGCCTGCTCCCTGCCAAATGCATTACTCAATGCAGAGAAGCTGTGGGCGGCCAAATCCCTTCCCTATGAGCAATGGGGCAGTGAGCAGTGCAGCGGGTCCCCGTGGGGTGGCCCTCCCACCTGCTGCAGGTGCCAGCACACAGCACTGCTGCCATCCATCCCTTCCTTGCCAGGGGTTTGTTGCAAGCAGCAAAGTGGGAGTGCTGGGAGGAACCACGAGCTCCCAAAAGCTCAGTGCAGAAAATACCCATGAGGTCAGCCTGCTCCTCCTGCTGCTATAGCAAAATACTGTGGGGGCTCTTCGGTGCAAGGTGCAGATGCAGAATTTGCTATGGAACCACATGTGTCTCACAGGTTGCCTAAAATGTATGTATGTGGATTACACATTCCCTGCCCAGGTGATAGCAATTGTGTGCAAACAATGGGATTGCAGCTGGTGCCTGCCTGATCCCTGTGCCACTGTGCCCAGGACCTGGTGAGGGCAGGGCCACAGGGGAAGGTTGTGGGGTCAGCAGTGGGAGGGTGGGAATATGGGTGCAGTGTCCTCTACTGTGCTCCTCTGGGACAAGGAGGAGAAGGGTCTCAGTATTGGCTGGGAGGTGGGGGGGGAGGGCAAAGGATGCCACTGAGCATCAGTGTAGGGCATTGCCAGCCGATGGCTGGGGCTGTGCTGATGGCCCTGGGGCTGCTGCCAAGGTTGGCGAGCTGCAAAGCTGTCCTGTGCTCGACATGCTTTTATGGCAAAGCAAAGTCATGTACTTGGGGCTGCAGAGAGCTCAGTGGGGGGAAACCACCCTGTGCCATGGGGTCATTAGGGCTGTGTGTGCCCAGCACAGTGAGCAGGGTCAGCTTAGCCTGAGCAAAGGCAATCCAGCCTGCCCACTGCTGCTAAAGGATGGTGAGCTCTGTGCTGTGTCCAGTGCATGGGAGCAGGTTCAGACCCTTTGCCATCAGTGCACACTTGGGCTCAGTGCTCAGCCTGGGCATTGTGAGGCCGCGTTGTGGCATCTCTATAGAAACCCCATGTTTGTTGGCAGCACGGCAAGCTGCTGCTGGCCCGCCTGCTCCTCAGAGAGAACGAGAGAGAAGGTTTCAGCCCCGCAGCCTTTTGAGGATGTTTCGTTCCCAGCTTCACCACGTGCTCAGTGATGGGTGCTATCATGAAGGAAATCCTGGAGCCTCCGGAGCAGAGCGCTTCTGACCACTTGATGCGGATGGAGACGTCTTCCATCAACACCTTCAGGAACTCACGTGCAGGTGAGTGCTGCCGGGGCTTTGCTTCTATGTATGCATGAGCTTAAACCTTCTCCGTGCTGGTGCTCGAAGCTGAGCGCTGCGCATTGCTGAAGGAACATCTCAAGGTCTGCAGCGCTGCTACGTGCGCTGGGTGATGCTGAGCTGTTTCCCAGCCCCGTTCTCTGGGCAGGAACCACAGCTGCTCCGTGGCCAGCCTGGATTTTGTAGCCCCTCTTTTTCCCAGAGGATGAGGCGTGTTGCTTGAAAGCTCCGCTCTGCTCTGCTCCTCCACGTGGTGCTGAGCAGTGCCCGAGGCTCGCGCTGCATGCAGGCACACAGATGCATACATTACTTGGAGAGCTGCCCGGGAACATGGAAAGCAGATGTTGGGCTGCGACCCGGGATGAGCCGCGCTCCTGGTTGGTGGGATGGAGCTTGGCGGGGAGCTGTGTCTGGAGATGCAAACAGTGCAGAGGGGGCTGTGCTCGGGGCTGCTGTTCTGGAGCTCA
>PPHD01027944.1:0-11023 GCA_002909625.1 Bambusicola thoracicus
GTCAGGGGAGGGACAGCTGGGGGTGAGGGACAGGTTGTGCACCAGAGGGCGGTGGACATGGAATGGGCTGCCCAGGGCTGTGGGCACGGCTGTGCCCAGAGCTGCCAGAGTTCAAAGAGCATTTGGACAGCACTCTCAGACGTAGGGTTTTGTTTTGGGTGGTGCTGTGTGGAGCCAGGAGCTGGACTCAGTGATCCTTGTAGATCCCTGCCCACTCAGGATATTCCATGAAAAACCTCAGTAACTCGTCCTGTTCCTGTTTAGTTTTCCCTCTCCTAGGCTCACCTCTGTACCAGCATGCACCATGTAATGGACAGAGCAGCTGAATGGATTACAACCAGAACTGAATTAATTAAGATGAGCAATTAAGTGTAAAGACTAATAGGGCAGAAGAAAATAGAGAGCATCAGTTCTGTGAAAATCCGAATTCTTGGAGGCTGCACGACTTGAAAATGACTGACCTCTATGTAGCTTATAAGCATGAAAATCCTCTCCTCTGTATTTGCAGCATTAATTCCTCCTGTTATCTGAGGTGATCTACTTTAATCAGATTCCTAGAAACAAGTCAGGTATTAAAGCAGAAGATCTTTGACACCTATGCTGGCAGTGCCAGCAGAGAGGCCGAAGACCAAATCATCATGGAGAGCAGATAACCCACCTCATCCTCCCAAAAAGCCTTTTAGGATAATCGCTACCAGGGCATGTCCCCAGTTTCCCCTTCCAGGTTCAAAGCCGTAGAACCATTTAGTACGCTTCTCACACAACAGTTGCTCTGAAGTCCCAGATTTGGAATAGCCAGCCATTCCATAATGCTCCCACTCCAACCTAAATCCTCCTCTGCCACAGTACCATCTCCTATGCTACCTCACTGCTCCACACAGGCACCATCGCTTAAATCTACACAAAGGAGTGCCCTCTATACTCAAGTCCTGCCTTTCCACCCTCAGAACAGCTCCTTGCATTTCTTATTCCTGTTTTCTAGCACTGTGGTCTCAGAGTGCCCATAGAATCATAGAATGGTTTGGGTTGGAAGGGACCTTTAAGATCATTTTAAACCAAATCTCATGTTCACATAGAGAAGGGATTGCAATCCGATGTCCTCCAAAGACCTTCATCCCACAGCACGTGTGACACATGCAGCAGAAAGAGCTTGATGGCTGCCTGAGGACACAGCAGACACAAGTAAGCAGGCAGTTCATGCTGCCTTGCTCTTTTGGACTTATCCATGGGAAGGATCCCAAGCAGTTTTTGCATAATTATCCAAGCAGTGGATATGGATGTTCCTCCATAAGGTGTGAGATACTTTCTGCAGCTGCAGCAAACGAGCTCCCACTGCTCAAATACAGAAACCGTGTGACAAGCTTTAAGTAAGGTGTTTGTTTGCCCAAATATGGCTATGTTCTTATCAGGAGCCAGTGGTCAAAATAATCTTAAAATGCTTGAAAGAGAAAATATGGGAGTGAACAAGCCCCATCCAAGAATTATAGTGTCTTATTATGGAATAAAGGATGTTGATAAAATAGCTTGAAAAATCGAGGACAAATGCAACTGAAGTTCAGCATCTTAATAAACTGTTATCACAGCCTGATTTGAACATATCCCTCCTTTGGTGGCATTTTTAATTCTTTCTGTGGATTACACCAGACCAGCGTACGAACGCTTGTAAGCTTCCACATGTCAGCTGGGATACACAGCATTGGCCCTGGCGTTAATGCTAGCTCAATGCAATCCTGCTGCTGGCACCAGCTACATGGGACTTGAACTTTACAGGGCTGGGCATTGTGCTCCTTACAAATCATTGTATGGGGTTACTCAAGTGTGTTTTACAAGCTTAGGGCAAATTTGTGAATGTCCAATTATCTAGATGTAACTTTTTCGGGAGGCACCAAGCAGGCTGTTTTGTTGTTGTTTCCTCGGGATCCTGCAGTATCTTTCTGTAACTATTGGGGATGCTTTCAGCCTGCGTCCAGGTCTGGCTGCTCTTTCCTCTCCTGATTACCAGAGGAGGTGTCCATGCATCGGCCCTTTCAGACTGCAGACATCGGCATCTCTCCTCATCCCCTGTAGTGAATGTGAAGCTCACAATGTTTTTTGTTAGTGCCTCAGTCTTCTTATTCCCATCTGGACAAAATCAGCCATTGCAGCTGCCAGCAAACTGAAATGTTACTTCTGAGAATTCTTCACTTATCTGCAGACCATTCAGACGTACAGCAACACCCTGATTTGGAACTAGTTTTGCACAGTGCTGTAAGAATTAGCTGAAACTGAGTGATGCAAAGCCACCTCTCTTTTCCTTTCACTTGCAGGAAAATAGCAGGCTATGCATGACAAGATAGCTTCACATTCTGCACTTGCTGTTAGTTTTACTTTTCTGTCATTGTCAGTTGCGATTCTGTGGCTTTAAAATCAAACCAAGCAGTTTTCTTGCCACAAAATCTACTGCATGTACCACATCACGCAGAAGTGTTTCAGGGTAAGCGTCAGCAGCGTGCCTGTGTAGTATTATCCCATCTTATTTTTAAATGGTTAACTGTGCATACATTCGCCTTCACAATCCTATTCCAAAAATACCTGCGGTTTATCCTTATCATATTGCCCAGCTAACGGTAAGAAATAGGCTCAAGTGGCTCAGTACGGATTAGATTCGCCTCTTACGCAAGAGGGTCTAAGATCCAGCAGGAGCCCGGGGACCTGACCTGGGGAGAGCTCTGTCCTCCGCCAGCCAGGGAATCCCTTGGCAGTGCTGTGTGTGCTGAAAATACAGGGATGCTTCCAATTGGCTCCCCTGGAAAGACACTATTAGAAAGGCATCAGTTTGTTTTCAAAGGCCTGTGTAAGTAAGGCCTAGAGGTTTCAACGCTTGTATTAAATCACTCCAAGTTTTAATTAATTTTTTTTTTTTTGTGACCATAGTTAAAAATTAGTTTTGTTCTATTAGTTTGAAGTTTTCCAGCTACAGCAAACTTAGCAAACAGGAGAAGCATCTACACTTGTTTCTTCTACATGTGCATGAATAGATCCAGGCCTTGGGAGAAGCACCTTTCTGCTTCCCCAGTGTGACATTTCAACACCTTCTGGGTCACCGTGGGATTTTCTGCCTTATGCTGTTTTTACTAATGGTTTTTGCCTCAGCATATGGCTCTTCGACTTACCGACATCGTCCTCCTTTCTGCCCACATCCCAATATCAAATGCCTTCCCCGTCTCAGGCCTGCAGATCAGGTTAGGTGGATGTTTAGGCAGATGCCATATGTCTGTTGATATGTCCTGAGACGTCCTCCTCCTCCTCTTCAGTTGTCCTCACTCACCTTTGGTCACCAGGTTCTTCCAGCAGCACATGTTTTTATCAAGTACTGATGGCACTGGGAGTTCAGCTATTTGGTAAACAGAGATGTGCCGCAGCCCATAGTGAGGAATTTGAGCCACCTGGGCTCCAAATGCCAGCATGGGAGTTTTCAGTCAGAGAGGCACTCAAATGTGCAAACTAAATTTTAGCCTAGTTTCTGGATATTTTATATAATTCAATGAAGTAAAGAAAAAGGATCTATAGAATCAATAGACACATTTGGTTTTCTGCTCTCATTACAGACCAAGCTCTTTCTAAGTCCACCAGGAGTTAAAGGGAGATAGAGTGAAATTGTCTGATGTAAGTCTACATGTACTTCTTAGGTTGGACACTGGGGTCATGGGTGTCCTCTCCAAGTCTAAATTACTGCCATGCTATTCTTCAAAAGATTTTGTCTGTTGTAGCTGTGTGAACCAAAATGATTTGTCCAGAATAATCCCCAAAGAGCTAAAAGAATGTCATTCGGGATGTGTTGTGGTCCTTCTCTTGATGCCATGTTAAGATATCCTGCAAACCCCAAGGCATTCATAGTGCTTGACTACCTCCTGGGCTGAATGAAATGCCCAACTCACTTTCATAAATAAGGGGAAATCCATTCCCAGGTGATGATCTCAGATGAAACATGCAGTACGTTGGCCCTCCACAGCCCTGTTTTCTGTATGGAAGGGCTGTAAGCACCTTTTGTCAGCCCTCTGTACAGACTTATTGCCAGAGCAACAACACCCTTGTAGAGGTAGTTGTTCAAAGTTCACCTACCCAAGCCCTAGCCTATAGAGCAGTGACCAAATTTTTACTCTTAAATCTCACTTCAGTTTCCACATCCATGCCACCCCTCAACATAATGAAATGCTAAATATTTGTTCTAACATTAAACCCTAGCTGTGGTTTAAAAATATCCCCAGGTCATACCTATAACCAGAAAAGGAATGACCCAGATCCAGAGCACTTCTTCTTATAAGACTCCGAATAGCCAAAGGCGTGATAAGGGGAGGGTTAGTTAGATGTGTTATACTTTTTTTTTTTTCCCTCTCCAACTATTCAGTGTTGCTCTTCATTATTTTTTTTTTATCCTTTTTAAAGCATTAAATCCTCCCTGCATAACCGCCTCTGCTCCATTCACCGCTGAATGGACGGTGCGCTGATCTTTTTATTGGTGGGTAATGGATTTGGTTTGATTGCTTGACACAAGAACAATAGTGGCATAAGCAGTTCCATTCAAGCCCGTGAAACTCCCCATCTGTTGAGCACGTGCACGTTTGGGGAGCTGGGCAGAGACAGATGAACACGGCAGCCAAGCCTGATGTTAATGACATCAGTCATACAAGCAGAACATGTGGCACAATAAATCAAAAACTAATTGAACTTTTGCTTGATTATATTGCTGTCCCACTGCCCATTCTATGCACTGCACGGCTTCCTGGAACAATGCCCTGGCCCTGCAAGAGATTTCCTGCCCTCGGACAGCAGGAGGCTGCCCTGGGATGTAACAAGTGATAGCAGCCTCTCTTCAGTCAGTTACTTCTTGAAACAGTGACACTTTCCACAGCACCAAAAAACAAAAAAAGAAAGATGCTTCTATGCTCAGCATGTGTATTTGTCCAATATTTATTTTTTCAAAGAAACATGACACAAACGTGTCAGTGACAGCACATGGTTGCTGGCACGGTCCATCTGGGACTTGGTGGCAGTCTTCTATGGGAGAAGATAGCACTGGTTTTTGTGCTAATTACACACACATGCTCGTAATGATGGCTATTCACTGGGCTGATATAATTTAATATCATTGTTAGCACTTGAAAAGTGTTTCTGCTACATCTGTTGCCGAAGCCTGCAAGCCAAGACGTTGGAGCTCAGATGCCCGTGGCAGCAGTAAGCCAGCAGAGCTTGAAGGGACTAACTTCCACAGATGTGGAAAGGGACAATTTCTGATGGCAGCATGAGTGAATGAACTTGAAACCGTTGGAAAGGAGCCCCTCTAGAAGTGCATAAATGTAGAATGAGGCCCGAATCCTTCAAGGCATGTAGGAAACAGCCTATGATTGGGCCAGCTGCCATCTCTCCAGAACCATTAAAGCACAAGGGATGTACGTACAGCCCTATGTATGCCTACCTGACGTGCCCTCCTTTAGACATCTGCGTTTGAAATTTAACACCAACATGCCCAATATTTAGGTACAAGTTCATGAACTTACAGGTGGAGCACCAAACACTTCCTTTCATGCACTCAGAATCAACTCCTCGTTACATAGGAACAGCCACATTTCACGGTAAATGTGTAGAACTACACAAAATGTATCCCAACGTGTAGTAAAACTCCTTGCAGCACTGTTGTAAAGTTTACTTGCCGTACACTGGCTGCACAGAGCAGACTTTATTATTAGCCATTTATTGCAGAGGATTCTCCAAATCGGTAAAAGGACAAAATGTTCCTATCTGGGCAGAGACTTAAGTAACAGCTAAATTAAATCTTTACATTCATAGTATTCATACAAAGGCAGATGGGAGCAGAAAATGGTGCGATGAAGAATATGGAATGAGATGAGATCACAGCATCAGTCTGTCCTTTGTAGATCTGGACAATGATCACAGAGCCAGATTGGATTAGTGAAACCTATTTACCAGAAGTTCAGAGCAGTTGCGTGAAGCTGAAAGGCAGTCAGGAGAGAGAGGTGGAAAATGCACCAGATCTACAGCTGCAGCGACGAAAATTTAGAAGTTTTCACCACCGTGATTTCATCCAAATGTGAGTACATCCGAACAGTAATAACGGGGACGGTGTTGTCTTTTGGATGGATGGAGCGCGTTATCCTTAGCGAAACCTTTAAAGGAGCAGCTTATCTTTCTGCTCTCTGTGCCGCGTTGTGCTGCCAGCTCGGCGCTCCCTGCTTCTCGCTGGAGCTGAGCCGTGCAGGTGCCTCCACATTGTGGCTGTGCAAAATCTCTGCACAGGCAGAACTGGGAGATTTGGGATCGGCGTTCGCACACCTATGAGGTAACTGCTAAAGTGACAGCTTGCAACCGTGTGGCTATTCTATGTGATAGAAAAGAAAATGAAGTTCTGTGAGCAGTTAGCAGCTCGGATGAACTGGGTGAACTGCATGAATGTGGAATTTAAGTCTGCTGGCTCAGTAAGTGGAACATTTCCAAAGCCATGCCCTCAAAATGAATGCATGATTAACATTAATTGCT
Source organism: Bambusicola thoracicus (assembly GCA_002909625.1). NCBI lineage: Eukaryota > Metazoa > Chordata > Aves > Galliformes > Phasianidae > Bambusicola > Bambusicola thoracicus. The sequence goes on from PPHD01027944.1 coordinate 6,535, forward strand.
TGTAATGAAGAGTAAGAACCGGACAAAGCCCGGTCTGCATTTGATTGAGCAAATTAGTTTAAACTCAATAGCTGCATATTTCAGCAACAAGAAGAAAGCAGGTAAAAGCAGGGAAAACAAATTGCGGGGGCAGATCGGATCTCTTCTTGCAAGCTGCAAGCCTGCACTCTCAACTGCTTAATTTCAGAATATAAGTGGAAATGACAAAGCGAACCATCACCGTAATTGTTTTTGTTGCCTGAAATCTGGACTGCACACACAAACAGCCTCTTGCAGGCAAATCCAGAAACAGCATCTGCAAGAATTCAGCCTTGCCTTCCTGCTCCCTGCAGAAAAATCATGTTTGCAGGGAGAGCCCTGCAACCCCACTGATTTCATTGTTGCCATTGTATTCCTGTGCAAGTGGGTCACTTACGTCTACCTCCGCGATTCACTCTTCTTTCAATGGCTATTCAAGTAATTGCATGTTTGCTGGTGCTGTGACTTCCCTTTCATGCCTTCCCTTTCTTCAGCCCGTGTAAGCCATTTGCCACGTACGCTGGCAGATGACGAGCAGTGAGTCAGTCTGTGGATTGCACGTACCCTGAAAATATGAAAATGTATTGCCATTAGGCACATTTATACACGGTTTGTCGTGCACCAGCCTGGTGACTGGGTGTCACTGGGTGACAAGAGCAGCTCAACAGTACTTGCTTTTGGTAAAAATATACAGAAACTGAGCTCCACGCATTGGCCAGCAAAATACATAAATCATAAAGATGATTCTTTGTGTCGCTGAACTTTTCTACACTTGGGTTTAATTAAAGTGCTTGTGAACAATTAGTGATTGTGATAGCCTGCACACAGTGCAATACCATCAGTAAAGTGACTGCAGCAGCTTCAAAAGCAAGACAGAACACATTTGCAGAAAACAACTTTCATCATGTTTGTATGGTTTTCACCCCACACTTGCTATGCTCTATAACATAAAACTACTCATGCAGGAGAAGGCACTGGGGGTCCTTGAGGGTGTCACCTCTTGGAGCAGACCACGATCAAGCTGCCAGCTTAGCACACTCTCTAGCTTTGTGCAGGCAGATAACTCACTTGTGCTAAGTGTAGAAACACTGTTCTTTAGCAGGAGACTTGGACGAGACTTGGCAACTCCTGTTACTTCCTGCTTCACCGAGGGCAGAGCTTAGCAAAGACTCTGTTTCTGCCTGATGGAGTCCTACTGCTCAGTGCTTGCATCCTCACTGTGGCATCTGAAGTTGTTCCTCCTGCCATTAGAGAGGCTGTGAAATGGGCAGCAGTGCCCAGCACAGTGGAGGCCACCACTGCCACCACTCATCCATGCCCCACGTGTAGCAGGAGGATCAGGAGCAGCAGACCTAGGTCCTTCAAAACTTCACTTCTCAAGGCAGGAATTCACTGCAGCTTCACTGCAGCCGCAGTAATGAAAAGCCCTCAGCCTACTCCAGCTGTTTCCACAGTTTCAAAAGTCTTCACAGATATTAAAGCATGGCAGTGCTGAGCACAATAGCTCCTGCATCCCAAAAATGTAAAGGAAAACTCACTTCGAGAGCAAGAGTCACCTTCCTGACTCTTCAATGCTTCTGGGCTATAAATACAGCCTGTAATGAGAGCTCAGAGAATAATTTTCAAGCCAAACTGGAAGAATGTTTAATCAGCCTTTACTGTGTCCAAAAATGACCATCCAAAACCAATCACTTCAGTGTAAATGCAATGTCCAGTCAAAAACTTGGCTTATGATCCTGGTATCTTGTGTGTCTTGTGGCTAGGCTTTCTGTTTTGCCTGGGGTTTTGGTGTCTTCGTGGGTTTAAGAAATAAAGTTGAAAAAAAAAACTTCAAGGAAAATGCCTCGTAAAGTTAAAGAACTGAATGGGTGATTCTGACAAGTGAAAAAAAAAAGGAGTGGATGAAGTGCAAGTGTTGTGCCTCGGACGTCATAGTGCAGTAAATCTGGAATGACACAGTGAAGCAGTCTGATATTACTGGAAGTCTGTATCTAGATACAGTGGTTGGCCTCTCTAAAGCTAATGCAGTCATGGTCTAAGCTGACCGGATGGAAGAGAAGCTTTCCACTAAAGACTCCCATCCATCAGGCTGGAGGCAAGGTCACAACCTCAGGTAGGAAATGGCAGATTCCTCTTGGAAACCCATAGGAGAAGTGCAGGAACTTTGGGAAGGCTCCTTCCCTGTGCCTACAAATGTCTTGTATACACAGAAGATAGTTTCTGAAGTAACAGTAAGAAAAAGGCTGTCTTTTGGGTTGGAATCTTCCTTAAATCCTTTCTTCCTTCCCACCGCACCCTCAGTAAAGCCCCATGGAAGCATTTCAGAGACATACTTGACATAATCTCACCAGCATAGCACAGCTACAGCATCTCAAAGTAATGAGAAACATCTTAAAAATACTGAGATGTTCTTTTGTTTTTTGTGTGTTTTTTTCAATAGCAGTTATTTATCCCACACAAGCTGTCTCCAGTCCTCACCTTTCCTATGCCACCCAGCACAGACTTCATGGGAGCTAACAGAAGAGCCATTAGGCTCATGTGCAGGGCCTCCAGGCAAGCGCCAAATACCAGTGTCCTCTCTGGAGGCTCTTCCCCATTGCATTCCCTCCTGCAGTAGGGCAGGAAAGCCTACTTGAGGTGAGGGTCTGCTACTGGTCTCCCAGCACCACAAACCAGCAAGATCTTCACCAGCATTTTCAATGGGCACTGCTACGGAGTGCTATTTGAGCTTGTCCACCTCTACCCAACCCTGACCACATTTCTGTTGTTCTTTTCACAGCATGTAGTCCTGCCCGAAGGAGAGCCAAAAGTGCGCATCACATCCTGACAAAGAGCGTAAGAAAAATTTCTCTCCCTCTCTTTTGTTTTCTTTCTAGTTGGTTAAGCTTATCCTTCAAAATGCTATGGAGAAATGAGAAGCAGATCTTTCAGGGCAAAGAAATGCTGCAGCATCTGGTGTAGGGAGTGGAGTGGGAAACAGAAAGGGCAGTTCACTCTGTACTTACAGATTATCACACAAGCGCTTTGAAACTCTTAAAAAAATAAGGTCTTTGTGCAGAGCTAGTAAAAATGAACATAGCTTATCAACATGGGTCATCTGAGGGACTCACAGACTTAATTCTTATCCACAAAGCACTAATGACGCTGCCAGAGGGAAAGCAAGCAAATTGTAGCAGTGCATATGCAATCAAGGAGCCAGTACCACATTTCCCAGGGAACATGGGAGGAGAACACCAAGCAATGGGCTGTAACCTCCTCTCAGAGAAATGACTCTGAGAGAGCTGCAGGAAGATGCTTGCCCCTTGATCATGGTGGAACAGGGTTAACCTGGCACCTATGCAGCTCAGCAGCATGCAGCTGCATAAGGTCTCCTCCTCTTGCTCCAACTCACCATGCAGAGCAGGGTTCGCTCCTGTCTCAGGAAGGAAAACAGCTGAACGTTTCCCACAGCCCTCTGCCATGCAGTCCCAGCTTTTTTCTTCTCCACTTTCCTTTCACTGAATGTTTCTTTTCAATAGGTTTGTAAATATTTTTGCCCCTGATTACATCTTCTGGGCATAATTATTATGTGACAATACTAAAAGAGCTGAACACAGTGAGAAAACATTCTCCAAGTTTAGACAGTCGTACACATTGGTTTGGTTCAAGTTTTCTTGTCTTCAGAGCCATTTTTTTCCTCCTTGAATACGTTTAGCCTACACACAACTCATTCCATGACCCTTTTATCACAATTCTATCTTACAGGTATGACAGCCACACTTTCTCTTGCACATTCATAACCTCTAAGCACTCTTATACCCCTTACACCTCCACGCACCTCTCCAAGAATTCTTATAACCTTTGAGAGAGACCCTTCTGTCAAAGTATTCTCCTTACAGACACAGGTAGTTCTCCAGACCTTTGTTGAAATGTTTTGCTCCATGGTCTTCTCTCCTCCCATGCTCTGACTTCCCTGCCTGATCCCTATTTGTAGATACACTCCTCTTCACAGCCCAGATTCCCTAATTTCCCTCTGGCACAGTAGGTCCCTCTGCTTATCACAATTATCTGTGCAATGGAAAAAACCTTGCCACATTCAATCCCATCTCCTGGTTATTAAAGCAAATCACAGGATAATTCACAGAATGCCTGAAGTGGACCTCAGAAGAATCAGTAACACACTTCTGGTGTTTGAGTGAAAAACATACGTGGATGTATTTTCTCGGATTGTGAAAATCTTATTTTCATCACTCAAGCTGAAGTTTCAAGATGACTCTTCATCCCAATAGAGGAAAAAATTCAGTGTCCTAACAAGCCATGCTCAAAATAAGCCATCTTGAGATGCTCCTCTTTTATTTGCTATGTTCCTCAGTATGTTTTGTCACATAATATAAAAATAGCATGAGAATGCAGAAAAAAAGGAAAAGGAAAAGGAAAAGGAAAAGGAAAAAAAGGGAAAAAAAGGAAAAGAAAAAGAAAAAGAAAAAGGAAA
>PPHD01027945.1:0-11022 GCA_002909625.1 Bambusicola thoracicus
GAAGAAGAAAACTACTCCTGGGTGAAGAAAAGGCAGTAAAGGCAGGAAAAGGTTAACTCATAAGCAGTTCTATGATCTGAAACTAGACAATATAACAAGCAGGAGAACAAAAAAAGGACAGGCCAAAGGAGCAGCAGCTCCAACACACAGTGACAAAAAATCAGCGAGACCAAAGGCATGAGAAGGAAATCTGACTTGCAAAGGTTATAAAATGAAGCAATTTAATAACAAAAAGCAGTCTGAGGAAAGCACAGGTCTGCCACCCAAAGGAAGGGAACACAAATCATATCTCGCACGCACACAGCCCTAAATTAAATAACAGTGGATAGCTTGCTGCCATCTAGACTAAGGAAGTTTAAATAAAAATGCTGAAACACTTCCAGAGGGAGAACAGGAAAGGTTTTGGAGGACTTTAAAAGGGTAAAAATGTTGTCTGTAAAAAGCAGAAACTCTTGGGCAAATGGAAATAGAGAATACAGAGATGATAGAAGGAACTATTGTAAGTCTCTGAATATATAAAAAGCTGTCAAGAAGAGAAATAATAGTAGAAATAGCCCGAAACTGCAGGAAAGAGAATTTAAGAGTGTGTGCAAAAATTCACTTTTTAACAACATGGTGTATTAGAGGCTGAACTGGGAGGCTGAAATAGAGCTTGAATACCCTGGCTGTGGACTCTTGCTGGCTTCCAAGAGCTCGCCAAGATGAACATCAGTCATTTAAGACAGAAAATAATTTATAACAGGTTATTAATCTTCCATGCTGTGCCTCTGCATTAAGGCAGGATGCAGTCTCTCTTCTAGTTGCAGCATCTACAATTTCTGATGTTTTCCATTACACAAGGAACATTTCTAATGGTCAGATCCTCACATTTGTTCTGTGCCCAAACACTGTCCTGAGTCAACAGTACTCCCTGCACGTGCATCCAAGGAAGCCAGAATTTGTGTGCAGCACAAGGTTTTTGTGTTTCTTTTTTTTAAACATACTTCTCTGTTACAGACCCCCAGATTCTTCCACACAGTTGTACAAACACACTGAACCTCACTTCTGTATTCCTTACCATTTCAGTTTATCATTGGCTCCAGATGAAAAGGTTGAGCTTTTGATCACCTCACCCATCTCCTCTCGGCAGAAGCTGAAGTTGTTTATGGTCCACATGTAGGAAAACTTCACCACTTTAATCTTAAAACCAAGAATAAGAGGTGGTTTAGGGCCATTAACTTTCACTCTGGTCACAGAAGACAAAGGTCTTAGAAGGCAAAAACTGAAATCCTGGCAGTTGCACAGAATCACCTGAGTAACAAGTAACCTCCAGATATGAGGGAAGAGTCTGGAAATAGCTGGCAGCAATAGCTGGACCAACAGAACTCCCCCTGACACGTCCACACTCCAACACGGGTGTCAGACAAAAACAACTTGTCACTGCCATGGTAATGGCAATGCCCACTGTTACCAAATCCCACATTCTCTGAAAACCCAAACCCTCCATTAGTTTTGAACCAACCTCTTGTTGCAGGTTCCAATTGTGCTGCCTCAAGAATGCCCCAACACAGCCCAGTCTCACCTGAGTGTAGCACCAGCTTTCTGCTACGGGTCCACTCGACATTTCTGCCGGAGGAGGAGGACTCGGCACCCTTGACATCGCCAGTTTGAAGATTAAACAGAGTGTCACAACTCAGCGGAAGAAAGTTATGCTAGATCTTCACACTGTGAGAAGAAGAGGGAAAAGAGAACATAAAATTATGAAGCCAAAACTAGTAACAAAGAAAAGACTTCCAGACCGCTGCTAAAACTCGCTGCATGCAAGTTAAAGCAATCATGCTTCCTATGTTTTTTTCTCTCTCCCTACACCTTCAAAATAGGCTGTATTACACACCAAAACATTTGGAAGTGTTCCCATATGTTTCCTGAGGTGGCAATACACCACCCACCACTTCGTTTTTCAATATGCCAGCTCTTCATAGGAATAAACCCAGCCTAACATTTCCTTCAAGGAGTCCAAAACCAGGAGTCAATTGACTTGACTTGGGATTTACTGCTTACCCTGAGGCTACCACTTCAACTCAATACTTACTCCTCACTTTCATGTCAAGAATCTCACACCAGCAGACCAGAACTCTCTTAAGAAAGGCTTCCCTCAGTCTGCACTTCAGTTCACAGCCACTTACTTGGGTTTTGAGTTATACTCACCTGCAGAAAGTATGTGACTATACTGGCACACAGGTATAATCTAATCTATATTTATAGTATAAAAACGAATGATTTATTTTGGCTCCCCCCCCCACCTTTTTCTAAGGTTTAATTTCCTTTTAAATAAACACAAATGAGTTCATGCAGCCACTGAAACAGAGACACTGACTTTCAGTTGCTTAGAAATACATATTTGACCCTGCAGAGCTGCCTACTTAATCAATGAAAGTGCATCTCCCAGAACAAAAACTTGAGGCCGAATAACTCCCAAAGACCTGAACCCCTGGCACTGCTGTCAAACCACACTGCTCCACAAACTTCTTGCACTTGCAGTCTGTGCTACGGATAGGCAATGAGGAAAAGGCTTACACAGAACAACGTTCTAAAAAGGGAATGTCAGTATTCACCTGAGGTACTCGCTGCAGGTTTTATTACATTAAACTTAAAATTACCTCCAAAGAAATTCAATTAAAGCACTGTGCCATGTGCCAAACACTAAGCCAACATTAGCAGATTCTAGATGTGAATACTTGGCTAAACTGCCTTTTCACGTGCAACATTCGGTCTTGCCTCCAAAGGCATTTCTTTTTCACCATCTCCAGCCACAGGATTTGAGGATGGACAAAACCTGGAACTACAGCACAAGCTGTAACCCATCATGTGCTCCCTTTGGCTCGGGATAGACACCTTTCTGTTGGTTTTAGATGGCAAGCAGGAAAGACCCACGATCCTTCCTTCCCCTCCGGGTTCACAGAAGCACTGAACTCCACACTGAGGCTGTTTTACCTACAGCACTGTACCAATCTGTTACACTGCACAGGTTTCCCAGTCACACAGGCACAAAGAACAGGGACAAAACTCAACCACCAGAGAACAGGCAGCCAAGGAGAGGATGAAGTTTCCTAAGCTCAGTGAGCGCAAACCTGTCTGCACACAGGGCAATGAGATGCTAAGCCTGAAAGAAAGGGCTGATGAGAAGAAAGCATAATGAATAAAGAGATAATAATAGGATAAAAGAGATAATAGGATATGATGTTAATTTTTTCTTCCCCCCTTTTTTTTTTTTTTACCCTAAAACATAGTTACTGCCTGACATACCCAGACAAAACAGCGCTTGGAATGAAAGCCCAGAGTTCCAAATCTGTTTGGTTCTCTCTCCTTGCAGGGATTCAGGCACAGCTGATCACTGCAGGACACCTCCACGCTCCAACAGCTGAGAGTCATCAGCCATGACTGCATGGCAACACCGGGGTTCTGCTCTGCAGCGATGCCACAAAACTGCTCACCTGCACTGGTGTCAGAGTGATGATGAGTCTGGTTTACTTCCACATCAGAGACTTAGCAACAATCAGGCAGTTTTCTGCAGGAAAACTTAGGCTTCCCAGTGCACTGAATCAATTAAGTAACAAAATTAACACCGAAGGTGATTACAGAGACCCGCTGGAGTCTTTAAGCTTTCTCAAAGACACTAAATTTAGTGGTAACACCTCAATTCTGGCACAAAAATCAGGGATTAACGAGGAGTCATTTGCTCCTATGCTGTGACGGCACATTGATCACGGCTGCTGGAGCACCCTGAGATGCTGAGGACTTTCCTGGATGTGGACATAGCCCTGCATCCCCACGGTGCCCAAGGAGCAAACTCCCTAAGACCACAGCCATCAGCCATACAGCTGGAGAAGTCAAGAGATCTTGAAACTCCCTGAAGAAAAAAAAGCAGAAGTTTTACAGCTACTTTCTGCATTTCCACTGGGTTTTAAGATGTCTCGCAGTGTTACCTCCATCTTACTTCACGAAAGAAGTTTTAGAAAGCTGTGCTCTAAAGGCTGGACAAATGCACGAGCTTAAGACACACAAGCCTATTTAATTTCTTATGAGTAACTGTCACTTCTATCTCTTATGTCCTTTCCTCCCAGATGGCTTGGACAGGCAGGTGGTAATAAAAGTTGTGACAGCGTGCTAATAGAATTGCTGCATGCCAGCACGTCATTCGTTACCCTTTGAGAAAGGCCCAAAGGAGACACAGGGTCTAGATTTTAGAGATTTCCTATTATTGGGAAAACACTTCCAGCACAGCGTGTCAAAGCTTTCTGCAGACCTTTGGGGAGGCAATTTAATACAGATGAGAAAAGAAAATGTTAAACCAGAACATACCCCTAGCTCAAACCATGATCAAATAAATACTATATCCTTTTCTTTTGTTATTTTTTGTAAAGATGGCAAGGAAAGATTTGCCACTTGCCTTGCTGACCAAGCACAGGTTCACTGAGCACAGCCTTAGGAGCGTGCCTTAGCAATGCCTGTGTGCCACTCCACCCTCAAACACTGACTAGCTCTTCTGGTATGGCCCAATATTAAACACATTTTAAAAAGGAACAACAGCTGACTTAATGCACTCCATGCATGCAGGTTCTGAAATCAGCAGGCACCCCCCGGTGTTTATTTGCTCACGAACGCTTAATGCCTTACCAGTTCCCATGCCTTTAGTAACAGCCTGGCACCTCTGAAGCAGGAGCTGAGCAGACAGTGGTGCAGGCAGAGGTTTTAAGATGACATTTCATAAACAGTACCGATATCAGAATTCCTTACAGCCAGGAAAGGCAGGGCAGATTTGAAGGGATAAATATCAAGTCAAGAAACAAAAAACAGAAGTATTATCTTATGGATCCCTAATAGCCCACCTACAGCCTGCGAGTGTCTTACTTCCTTGGATATCAACATAAACAGCACTTGTTTTTGGCTTACGAATATTAACATTGCTGTTAGTTTTAAAAGAAGAAAGAGTAAATTTTCACCTCATTCACAACCACTTCCAGATGAAGAAATACCCTCTAGGAATGAGGGCCACCCCAGGCCCTTTTCAAGCACAGGAAATGTCCCCTTGCCACCCTGTTCTACTAATTACCCCCTGACTTAGCAGCCATACCCAGACATCTCCATTCAAAACTCCATCCACTGCAGGGATCAGCAGTCAACACAGCAGCAGAGATTTGACCCAATAGAGCTGGGGATTATCAGCTCAACCAATAACTCTAGACCAGGTCTCAAAATGACTCGGTTTTGCCAAAGAGCACATTAATTTCTTCTCAAGGTAAGTTAATTACTTACCTTTTAAAGAACCGTTAGCTTACAATAGAAGATTTCAAGCATATTCCTTTCCTGAGAGCATTATTCAGTGATAGAGTCTGTAAAACAAATGTCCTTCAAATAACTGTTTCAAAAATGGCTGTTTGCTTAACAGACAAGCAACACTACCAATGACTATCCAAGAACAGACCCAAACCACCCAAGAACAGCAGGACATACAGAGAAAAGGAGTGAGACAAAGATAATAGAAGCAATAAAACAAGTGGAATGAGAAATGGAAGCACAGGAAAAGACCATTATCTTCCTGCATTCTTCACAGCCTTGGAAAGGACAATGGGAGGACTCAATCTTCTGCCATAAGGAAGGAAAAAAGGCAGGTTAACAGAAGGAGCAAGGTGGTATGCAATGCCATCTAAGCGGTGGATGAGGCAGTTTTCTGATTTTAATGCATATGCTAAAGAGGACACTCTTTTCCTGCTTGGAATACCAGAGAGGAGAGCAATGATGGGCTCAGCAAAGCGCTCCCAGCCTGCGCTAATGGCTGCCAAGCAGCACTGATTACAGCCATCGCATCACACCTGACACGCAGCAGGAACCTTGTCGGGTTCCAAAGGCAGGCTGAAGTTGGGCCCAAGAAAACGCAGAGCTTTCACAGTGGTGGTAGAGGACACTGATCCTTAAGTGCCGTCAACTCACAATGACACATGGAGCTCCGTTTCAAAGAGTTAGAAAATAACAGACAGGAAAAATCTCCATCATAGCAGAGAGATGGGAAGGAACGAACTGACATTCAATGGAATATGCTTAACAGGCTGAAAAGCCCATAAGGTCTCATTTGGGATGCAGAACACATAGATAACCTGGTCTTCTGGAAACACAGTACAGAAGATCTCTCCCTGAGCTGAATGTGCTTTTCTCTCCAAGCCACCATTTATCAGTCCCAATTCTGCTTGCAAGCTGCCTCCATTACATCGTTAGCAGCATTCAGGATCTTGGATGGGCATCTTCTGTTACTAAAAATACAGCCTTTCATTTCACTATTATTATACCACCAAAGTTATTATGACACTCAAATTCATGAGGTCACAGCAGGGCCCTCTGGACACCGCATGAGAAGATGACTTGGATGCAGACACACACATCTCCATCCAGTTTATTCCAGATAATTCATTGCAAGTCAGTTATCTAGAAAAAAAAAAAACAACTATTTTCTACACAATTAATACAATAGTTAGAACACAGCAGAACTCAGTGACTAAAATTCCACTTCAAAAGATTACAAAAATAAGGCATTTCTTCCATTCTTGGAATGTTTGATTCTTTTTTTTCCCCCCCTAAACAAATTCTTCAGCCACAAAGCAAAAAAGAAAGAAAGAAAGAAGTTGGTTCATCCATAAAAGTCATCGTTTGTATGAAACTATTACAGGATGGGAAAGGAAAGAGGAAATGAAACAGGGACCACTGCCAGCAAAACATCAGCACTGAAAGGAGAATCACAAGTTTTACATATACATAAGAAAGGAAAGAAATACCAACGTTATTTAGGGACCATCTACCACCTCTTCCCCTCCTCTCCAAACAGCAGATAAATACCAAACAACCAAAACCAAGGAAGACAGATGGAGTCAGGAGCAAAAGGCAGCCAGGAGTCCTCCAGATAACCATCTCCTCTGTAACAAATCCTCCACTTCACCTTTCTGCTCTGCAGTCATTACATTAAGCTGCAGCTTTGCCATTCTTCTAAGATTGCTCTGAGTAGCATTTGAACAGATGCAGAAAAGTGTGTCCCCTTTAATAACACCTCACCCCGACTAGAAATTACCCCAAGTAGGCTGGAATCACATCCACATGCAGAAGTAATCACATTCTTATAAGCAAGCATCCTCCCCTCACTGTGCTTTTCACCTCCATTCTTTTCCCTTCTGCCAATCCGTTCCTCCTTTCATCAGGAGACCCATTACTCCAACACCAACTTCAGGCTTCCACAGCCCCTGACTCGAGCACGCTTCTGCCTTCTTCATTTTAAGAAGGAAGGTTTTGTTACTGCCTGTGAAGACTTTTAGTTTAGATTATGTATTGCTGCACTGTACCAAGCTGCACTGAAACACTCCAATGGGACTGCAGGTCTAATCTGCAAGCCACCAAGACCAAAATCCCCTCCACAACAGTTAATTCAGACCAAACATCCAGCAATACACACATCTGGTAGTCTTCACGTAATGTTTTCCAGTTGCCATCTTGCATTAATATTCCTAAGAGCTTATCAAAATCGACCTGAGCCAAAATGCTGTTTCTGCCACTATTATTGTGGAAGTTGAGCTTTCAAGTAATAAATTTAGAGATGACAACACGTGGCAAAAACGAGGCATCGAGTTACTGAGTCCTTTCACCTGCTTGTAATTGCAGCATGACTTCGAAATGCTCGTAAGAATTACTTTCACTGCTAAACATAAAGATTGAGTGAGTGCCAAAGAGCGCTCACATGAAACCACCCTTAGAGATCAGTGTGAAATCCCACCTTTTTGGAGATGCCTGAAAATAAAGCCGGCAGCTTGCTTCGTTTCAGTAGAAAGCTCATACCAGAACTTATTCCTAACAGGTCATAAATAGCACTGCAAACACTCCTGTTTGCCTGTCCTGTTGGGTGATGCTTCTCCCACACACGTGTCTGTATGGGTAGGAAGAGTCCTTTTTTTCACTCTGCTGAAGTCTTTTCTGTGAACGGATCAAACATCAACATGAAAAGGCAAAAACAGAGGGAGGAAATGAGAACCAAATCCCAACCAACTTCCAGTTCCAAAACAGCTTCATTTTCCTCATGAATCAGCACCGTGTTTTCTAGAGAACTCATCACACCCACTTCAATAAGGCATGCTGGTGCTGCTAGCACCACTTTAATAACCTAACTCACATTAACATCAAAACCCTCACATCTGACCGTAAATCACACTCTGAAAATAACCCAATCATGGCATTCGCCTACACCCCTATTTGAATATCCTCACCATTCAAACTCGAGATTATCTAATTAGGAAGACAAAGAACAAAGAAAAATGTTGGTAGCTCCGAGATTCTATATTTAGTGTATTTCTAATAGAGGGAAGAAGGGCCACAGGCGGTGCTGCATCTGTATGAGTGGCACTGGGGAAGCAGGGCAGCGAGGTGCCCTTCTGGCACTGTGTTTGGCACTGACGTTCATTTGTGTGTTCAGTGCAAACTCCCAAAGGAAGCTTCTTGGAACAAACTTTTTGTTTCGGTCATGCATTCCCGGCTGATGTTGGCATAAGCTATTTATGGAACCTTTTAAAAACAAAGGGGAAATATAAAAGTGCACAAAAATAAATTCCCAGAAGATACATGACTTTATTTTCCGTCTTGCAACAACAAGTCACCCCCATAAGCTGCTTAAAAGCCAGGCTCACAGAGCTCAGAGTTACTGCTGCTTTTCATTCCTTCCTGGCTCCCCTTCCACCACTGTAAGTAACACTTCAAGAAGCCTTTCTACTATTTTCCCCATCAACAGCAAAACTCAGTGAGCGACTGGGTAATCTTATCCAAAAGAGAAATATCAGTTACCTGCTACAAGAGACAAATAACACGGAAAATAACAGAAGTCATTTGTTGCTATCAAGCAGCACCAGGACTTCTATCTCTTTCAGCTCTGGTAAGGTGAGCTCCCAGCTCAGACCAGGCCGTTGCAGAACATTTCAGGAAGCATCTGAATAAACATTTATAACATTTAAACTTGGGTCACTTCCCTGTAATCCCACTCGCTGAAAAGCAGAGGGCTGTAAGGCAAAATTCAGCACAACAGCAATTTTCAACACGTCTGGATTCCGATGCCCATACACACACCGTACTCTTCTCTAGAAGCAGCAACAGAACCAGAAGCCAACAGGAAACCTTAAGAAAACAGTCTGCATCTCAAATGCAGCCATGAAATATGGTTCCCTGAATTTGGTTCACCGGCCACAAGTACTTCTAGGAAATCCATCAAAGTGACGCGTGTGGTTTTTAATCACAACTTGTTGAGGTCGGGCACTTCTACAAAGATGCAAGTGAGGAAACGAAGGCCCCAGCGTAGCTGTTCTCATTTTGAAGTGTTGGTCGGGACAGGCAGCCCCAGCAGCTGCTCTCTGAGCACACAGGGAACACTCTGTGATGCTTCTACCGTAAGATAATAGATTCTTTGGAGGGTTTAAAAAATATATATGGCAACACTCCGTAACAGACAAAACAGTTCATCTGTAGGCATGATTACAGCCAAGTTAACTGAAAACTTTTACATCAGTGCAGGCAGCGTCTGTTCCAGCCTCTTTATGCAGCAACACTTGGGAGGCAGCCAGGCAGCTCCTCTGCATTGCTCTACAGCAGCCCCAGACTGAGGGTGTTTGTCTCCACCTGCTCTCCAGTCTCATCCCTAAAAGCAGCTCTGAGCTTCCTCTCAGACAAAGGCAGATCCTCTATTTTGAATCAAAAATCAGAATGAGTGGAAGGTTTCAGGGAGGCCTCACTAGTTTTCAAGCCTGAACTGGAGAAACAAATTTAATAATCCCATGAAGGCCCTCACTGAAGTAATCCACTGCTGCTGAATAAAGCTGCTGTATACACTCATGATCTGAGATACGATTTGCTGAAGAAATTTCTCTAGCAATGAGAAAGGAATGAGTGCAGAACAGTAACTAAAACCACGCTTACAAAGCACGTTAATTAATCCTGCACCTGATTGAGTGCCACAAGCAAAGTTTTCCTTCTTGTTTGGCTCTCAGATCCATAACTTCCTCTCCAGTCCACCTTCATTTCCCAGCTTGTTTTGCTTGAATATCAGCACTTGCCACAGCCCTAGAGAGATGCTCACCTGTTACACACACTTGAGAGATGCTTGTTTGAGTAAATATGACAATTAGTTCTGATGGGAAGGAGGGAAAAAAAACCCAACCTGAACAACTATACATCACTGTTTAAGTGCAAGAAATCTTTTCATGAACTTCTAAGTACCATTCCAACATACTGAGAGTTGTAAGAGTTTAATGCTCAAAGCTCTGCAGCTCCCATCAGGCTTTTCAGGCTGATGCTGTATTGCTGTGTTTGCTGCCACATACGAAAGCATTCCAGCTGTAAGTGAAAGGGTGCCACGTTAGCTCCAAAGAAAGCAGTGATTCACAGAACTTCAACGAGCAGTCAGCAGTTTAAGTATACCAGCACCCAACTACACGCCCTACATGAATCGACCATCCAACAACACAAAATGTTTCTCAATGTGTAATAAATTTTAAGTGTACTGAGCTCCAAACCTTCCTGTGTATTTTTTGAAACATTATTACTGAACTTATGAGGTTCTGTAGTATTAAAAGTGGTTATAAACTAGCATATTTTCAAGTGAATAGTCTAACATTCTGAATACGAGACACTTAAAGGCATATCATATACAAGGACATACCTTTTTGCAGGTAAATGATTTGTTACCAGATATTGGCTCGGTCTTTTAGCACTGACACTAGTTGATATGATTCACAGGCCAGGCATCACATCAGCCCCATTTAAATGCACGACACACGAAGCCACACTGCCAACAAAAGCCATTTTCCAAGCGCACAGCCATACAACACCACAGCACAGGCTCTGCAAGGCCAAACAGGTCATCTCCAGAGTTGTAAGGCCAACTATGTCTCATGGAACACAGCGGTGCCACTCCTGCCTGCAGCCAAAGGGCTGACTCACAGAATAAAACCAACTCCCCAGTTTTTT
>PPHD01027946.1:0-11022 GCA_002909625.1 Bambusicola thoracicus
GCTTGCAGCTTAAGTAAATGTGCAAAAAAATACATAAAAACTTCAGAGGAAAATTACAATAACAGAAAGACGATAGCAGACTATAAGTAATATTTTATATTCATGTAATTCCTGTAATGTGAGTTGCCCCCTGCAGTTGTTTGCTTGTCTTAGCTGACTCTAAAGGGATGAAAATTCAGGCTCATATCTCTCTCCTTTAAAATCAAAAGCATGGTTAAATCACTGGAAAAGACACCTTGCAGTAAGAAACCCGGGAAGTTCAATCCATTTTGCTTACAGCAAAAAGGCCAAAGGGTGACTTATTTGGTCTGACATTACCCACAGGGATGGTGTTGGGAATGGCTTCTCACCCTGGCCACTAAAGATACAGCAAAAGTCAGAGGCTGGAAGCAGGAGATAACTCAAACTAGAAACCAGACATTGGCAGTCACAATAAATAGGGAGCTTCTTAGCAGCTGATTCTTTAATGAAGGCTAGCTCAAAATCAGTTTTCTTTACATATATATATATGTATCAATTCAAATAATAAACAAGGAGATAACACAGCTTGGGCTGTGCAGGACTCAGGCCAGAATCTCACAACTGTCCAGCAATCCAAGAATCTCTACACCAACTATCCCAGAGGTTTCTTACTTTGATCTGTTTCAAGAAGCTATTATGCACATGCTTATCGTGGTGACATTTAATCACTGTTAATACATGCACAAGGTTCAAAGCAGCGTAATTACCATTTTTTCCAACTCAGACCTCTGCTATGATTTGCCAGCGTTCTTGTTTTGAAAACTAATTCCCATTATCTAAAAGACTCTCCAAAGCAAACATGGCAGTGTAGCACTTCCTAATATTTATTTTTGTGTGCTCAAAGAAAAAGCAATAGTGGTAGTTATTTTTTTGGGGGGTGTTCTTTTTCTAAGAGACACTTGTATCCCACTGCAGCTCTAACACGTCCTCCTGTCCCTTCCACTGAGTCACACACACAGAATCACAGAATGGCCTGGGTTGGAAAGGACCTCAAGGATCATGAATCTCCAACCCCCCTGCCGGGCAGGGCCACCAACCACCCCATTTACTAGATCAGGTTGGACTGGGTCCATTGGCAGAGGACTTTGCTGAATGTGTAGCAGGCAAACTGTTTCCTGGGAATGAGACAAAGGTCTGCTCTGGTCTACCCTGCTACAGTGCCTAATTGCCACAGCAGTCTACAAATGCAAAGGGTTTTCATATATTCGAGCCAGGCTGGATGGGGCTCTGAACAACCTGAGCTAGCTGTAGGTGTCCCTGTTCATTGCAGGGGGGGTTGGACCAGATGACCTTCGAGGGTCCCTTCCAGATCAAATCATTTTCAGGTACTAAGAAAAAGATTCACAGCTTTTAGGGTCACCGTGATCCTCCTCCCTCCAATCACCTACATAATTTAGACCGCAACTTCTCCCACGGGAGGCTCTGCCTTCTGCTTTTGTGTGTTTGCCTGTATGGAAAGCTCAGTGCCCACTCCCTATCTGATTTAGATCATGCTCTCGGTGGGGCTGGGAACAGCTCAGTGGACATTTGAGGTACACGGTGTGCGTTCACAGCATTATCACCAACTGAGATTAGCAGCTGAGCACTGCTAGTCACAGAAGGCAATTTATGAGTAAATACGGCCCTCACCAGATATGGGCTGAGCTGCTGACTGCACTGCAGGCTCCTTGCACGACCTTGGGACCACAGCACCGTCTGCCCCTGTGTTAAAAAAGTTAAGATAATATAACTTGTCTGCCTTGCAAGGGTTTTATAAGGCCGCAGTCACTTTATTGGAGCTAAGCATCAGGGTGATGAGGGCTATGTAAATACTTGTGCTCATGAAACGTCCATTAAAACACTACCCCTAGCACTTGAGGAAGAAGATCAGTCAGCGCCACGGCCACGCACAGATGGAGGCACAGCCCTGTGACAGAGCACCCCCACATGTCCCACACTGCATGCACAGCCACACGCACCCAGCCAGGTCATTTAACCGGGGCTCTACAAACATTTTCCCAGTGCTTTACAAACAATTCATTAATAGATGACTTTTTTTTTTTTTCCCCTAAGGACACAACCAGCTCTACCAGATTTTATTAGAGGTGTAAATTGTGTGGAGTGCACACCTCATCTGTCTGCTCTTAATCCATTCTCTCTCACTGACACTCCGCAGCTCAGTCCCACCGCCCTTTTCTCTCATCATTCATGAGATCCACATCCATAGGTATTTATGAGATTTACACACATACCAGGAGCTACTGATAGCAGTGCCCTCCTCATTTCTTGCTGCCCACGAAGCAACACCATGACCCAGGTGGAACCAACATGTACGCATTTCTAGAACACCTCCAGGGACGGTGACTCCACCACCTCCCTGGGCAGCCTGTGCCAATGCCTCACCACTCTTCAGAAGAAGAAATGTTTCCTAATATCCATCCTGAACCTCCCCTGGCACAACTTGAAGTTATTCCCTCTCATCCTATTGCTGTTACCTGGGAAAAGAGGCCAACATCCACCTCACCGCAATCTCCTGTCAGGGAGTTTTAGAGAGTGATAAGGTCTCTCCTGAGCCTCCTCTTCTCCAGATCAAGCAATCCCATTTCCCTCAGCCGCTCCCCATAAGGCTTGTGCTCTGGACCAAGCTGTGGATGCCCCATCCCTGGTGTTGCTCAAGGCCAAGTTGGACAGACCCTGGGCAGCCTGAGCTGGTGGGTAGCAGCCAGCCCATGGCAAGGGTTAGAACTGGATGGGCTTTAAGGTCCCTTCCAACCCAAACCGTTCTGTGACTCTATGAAGTGGGCACATGAGGGAGAGAAGGCTGCACCTTGGAAACCGCCCCGGCTCTGCCCACAAACTAAGGAGGGTCCGACCTTACCCTGCCCCTGGGCAGCCATGCCGTCGGGGAGCCCCCGGGGCCGGCAGTGCTGCGTGGGAGCGGGCCTCACACCTCGGCCTGGAGGGGACGCACGGTGGGGACAGCAGCACACCGTCCCGGAGAGCGGGAGGCAGCGAACGAGCGCCTGGTGTTGACAGCGGGAGCTGCCGGCGGGGCTCCCCGACAGCGGAGCGCAACGGGGCGCTTCCCGGCACCGCGGGGCGCGTCCCCGGGGCGGCGGCGCTGGGAGGAGGCTGCGGCTCGGGGAGGCAACGTCCCTCCCCTGGGCAGTTTCTTGGCGCGGCGGTTTAAGAGCGGGGCCGCCCCCGGCCCCTCCCCGTTGGAGCCGGCCCGTGCGGCACGGCGCGGCCGGGGCCGGAGCCCGCAGCCCGCAGCCCGGGGTCGGGGCAGGTGGGGCCGGGGGACGATGGAGCGGCGCGGCGGCGGGGGCCGAATGCTGGCCCTGCTGCTGGCCGGGCTGCTCGGCGGGGCGCGAGGCTTCGGCGACGAGGAGGAGCGGCGCTGCGACGCCATCCGCATCGCCATGTGCCAGAACCTGGGCTACAATGTCACCAAGATGCCCAACCTGGTGGGCCACGAGCTGCAGGCGGACGCCGAGCTGCAGCTCACCACCTTCACCCCCCTCATCCAGTACGGCTGCTCCAGCCAGCTCCAGGTGAGTGCCGGCCGAGGGGGGGTCCGGGAGCGGGAGCTGAGCGCGGCGGTGACACCGGCCGGGGCGCGGGGACGGGCGCGGAGCTCCGGAGAGCGGAGAAAGCGGCGATGTTGTATTGCCGCTGCTGCAAAAAAAGAAAATAGTCGGCCTTACAGTGAGAGAGGAGCACGCCGTGCTCGGGGGACCGCGAACCGAAGCGTTCGCTAAATGCCTTTTCTTCTGTTTGCTTGCTAGCTGCGATATCCAGGCGGTGCCTCCAACAGATCTATTTGTTTTAAACCTCTTCAGTTTGCTTAGCGTTTGTTTTCTGGATTTTTAAGGGGGAGTTATCTGTTTTTTGGGTTGGTTTGTTTGTTTGGCAAAGCCTGGGGGTTCACATCTGGCTGTGTCCCGCTCGCTGTATTGAAACTGATGGGCTCAGTTTGCGTGGAGCTCATTGAGGGAGCAGAACGTGCGGGCTCTGCCTGCGGAGCGCATTTGAACTGAAAGAAGGCAGCATTTCTAGGAGTTTTCCTCCTCTGCTTTTATTGTTCTTGGTTTGTTTTACGCTGCTTCCTGTTGTTTAAGGCAAAGGACCAAAAATTACTGCTAAAAAGGCAAAAAACTTGTTATACTTTGACCCGCTGGATTCTCTCCTAACACGCTCGCGATTTTTGTTTCTCTTTCTTGCAGTTCTTCCTTTGTTCGGTCTACGTCCCGATGTGCACGGAGAAGATTAACATCCCCATAGGTCCCTGTGGTGGCATGTGCCTCTCCGTCAAAAGAAGATGTGAACCTGTTTTAAAAGAGTTTGGGTTTGCCTGGCCGGACAGCCTGAACTGCAGCAAATTCCCTCCGCAGAATGATCACAACCACATGTGCATGGAGGGTCCGGGAGACGAAGAGGTTCCCCTTCATAGCAAGACGTCCTTGCAGCCTGGAGAGGAGTGTCACAGCATGGGATCTAATTCAGATCAGTACATCTGGGTCAAGAGAAACCTGGACTGTGTCCTGAAGTGCGGCTACGACGCTGGGCTCTACAGCAGGTCAGCGAAGGAGTTCACAGATATCTGGATGGCCGTGTGGGCCAGTCTGTGCTTCATATCAACTGCGTTCACAGTCCTGACCTTCCTGATTGATTCATCCAGATTTTCCTACCCAGAGCGCCCAATCATATTTTTGAGCATGTGCTACAATATTTATAGCATTGCTTATATTGTGAGGCTAACTGTGGGCCGGGAAAGGATATCCTGTGATTTTGAAGAGGCAGCAGAACCTGTTCTTATCCAAGAAGGTCTTAAGAACACAGGATGTGCTATAATTTTCTTGCTGATGTACTTTTTCGGGATGGCTAGCTCCATCTGGTGGGTTATTCTGACACTGACGTGGTTTCTGGCCGCAGGGCTCAAGTGGGGCCACGAAGCCATAGAAATGCACAGCTCTTATTTCCACATCGCAGCCTGGGCTATCCCTGCGGTGAAGACCATCGTCATTTTGATTATGAGACTGGTAGATGCCGATGAGCTCACTGGTCTGTGCTACGTTGGGAACCAGAACCTGGATGCGCTGACGGGCTTTGTGGTTGCTCCGCTTTTTACCTATCTGGTGATTGGAACGTTATTCATTGCAGCGGGATTAGTGGCCTTATTTAAAATCAGATCTAACCTTCAGAAAGACGGGACTAAAACTGATAAACTGGAGAGGCTGATGGTTAAAATTGGTGTCTTCTCAGTGCTGTACACCGTCCCGGCAACGTGTGTCATTGCCTGTTATTTCTATGAAATCTCCAACTGGGCCATCTTCCGCTATTCAGCTGATGATTCCAATATGGCGGTGGAGATGCTCAAAATCTTCATGTCCCTCCTGGTGGGCATCACTTCAGGTATGTGGATCTGGTCAGCCAAAACTCTGCACACGTGGCAGAAGTGCTCAAACAGACTGGTGAACTCAGGGAAAGTGAAACGGGAGAAGAGAGCGGATGGTTGGGTGAAACCTGGGAAAGGGAATGAGACTGTGGTGTGAGAAAAGGACAGCGTCCAGATGGTCTGACTGCCCTCGCCTGAAGGACTGGTGGTGTGTAAGAACTGCAGTGTAAGTGTTGGGAGCTGAGTAAGGAGGTGGTTACAAAGCTTGTCTCTTAGGGAAGGAAAAGAAAATGCCTTAAAGAATAAACAAGCAAACAAGTAATGCTGCAAATACAAAAGCCATAAACCGTGCTGCCCGAAACAGGAAAGCCCAGGGAGGCTTTAAAAGCTGTGAAATATCCAAACATATTATCTTCCTTCTTTTTTAAAAGCAGGATGCAATACACCAAAGTTTTTAAAGGCAATGGGATAGTAGGCCACAGCTGTGGGATGTTGTTTTATTTTCATCGTCTTGCAACTGCTGCGGGAAAGGCAGTGCAGGTCCAAATTCTGGGCTGAGACGGGGTGCAGTTACCAGAAGATGGAGGACCTCAGATAGGTGTCTTCTGTCTGAGCATCGTGAAGGAAGTGCTCTCTGAGGGCTGTGTCTCTGCACCCTGGGGAATTCCGTCGCTCTTTTAGGCTGCACGAGTCAGCCAAGGATCAGGTCCTCCAACGGAGGATCACGTGAACTGCCCAAGTCTGGGAATTACCCAAAAGAAGGATTTAGTGAGGTATTAGTGAGGATGACTCTTAAGTCATCTGATGGTCTAGTAATAATTTTGGCTTGGCCTGTAACCTGGTCTGATCTGAGCGCTGAGACCCTGCTTTGAGCAGGAATTTGGACTTCCCGAGGTCCCTCCCAACCCGAACCATTCTGTGATTCTGTCGATACTTTACATTTCTAAATAAGCTTTGCTCGAGGTCGTGGTCAGAAGTAAAGGAACTATGGGAATCTGGAAACTGTGCGTGCTGTTACGCATGAGCTGTTGTCGCCCGCCTGCCTCTGTTCCTGTTCCTTCAGGTGCTACTGCTATTTCCAGCTGACTGCTTCGTTCTGCTGAGCTTAATAGCTTTAAATAAAGTCTTACGTTATCGTGCTCCTTCCTACAGGAAAGAGAAAAACGAGTTGAGGGTCTCTTTAGAACAATGTCAGTTTTCTCCAAGTAAACTTATCTGTCTCTCTGGAGACCCATTGCATGAAGCAATTAAGTCTTAATATATTTCGTTCAGCGTGATGGTATCTCTGCAGACGCCAGTCTGGGGGAAGCAAAACGTTGAGTTCCTTGGCAACCTCATGTTCACACAGATCAGTTGTATAATTATGTGTGTCAGTTACAATTAAAAGAACATTCTCAGTCCATGACATCGCAGTACAGCTGATTGCCTCAGAACGATGCTCCAGTTGCTCACTGACAGCTATGGAGTGGCTTTATTTTATTTTATTCTGTGTAGATGCATACAGAATGCGTGCGGGCATTCAGTCCTCAGGAACGGCAGAGACACTGTCAGGTTTTGGAAAGGGGTCCAAGAGAAGAGATCCAACTTCTTTACAAATAATGTTGTTTCACAGCGACTGCCAAGTTTTCCTATCCTTTTAATTGAAGAGGCATTGGCTTATGCTCATGGGGAGCTTGAACCTTGTGTCTGGGACTTGTTTGGCTGTTAAGAAAGGTGATGCAAGCAGCAGTAACCCATAAATACTTAAGAGTATGCTGTTTCAGTGCTCTGTCCCTCTGAAGGACCTTCAGCTCTGAGTACCCCAAATTTTTTTCTTTGTTTGTGTGGATCCTGCTTAGCTGCTGGGCATCCCCAGCGCCCTGACTGCTGTGATCCTCAAGGGCAGCTGAGAGCGCACGTTGCTTTAGTACAGCCCTCACTTTTCCTACAGGTGCCCATGTGCTTCCCAAGCCACACTTCATTCCTGCTCCGTCCCAGCAGCGTGTATTGTTTCAATGGCAATGTTGAAACATGTGCTGGAGCATATTAAAAAAAAAAAAAAAAAAAAAAGACACTGAAAAAACAAACCAACCCTAATTGCAGTCTTTGTGGTTGGGCTCCCTCTCCAGCAGAACTAGTGACAACTTGACACATTCTGCTCAATGTGCAGCCATTGTCTCGGCCAGCACTGCATACCGTCTGGGCCTTTTGATCCCCTCTCCAAATTCTCTCACCATTAGTGTTGTGTTTGGATCTGGTTATTCCTGTGTGGGCAAGGAGTTCTTCAAGTCAGAAATCTACAGATGGCTCAGCCTCTCCTCCATGTGCTTCATCTCCCATCGCAGCAAGGGATGTGTGATCAGCAGCTGTATTTTAACTTGCAAAGGGTGAGGACACAGTATGAGCCTTGTCTCGTAGCGTAGCGTCAGGCTGTGCCAAGGTGTCACATTCACTGAAGCATCCTTCAATCTGAAGCGGTTTGGATCGTCTCCTGGCTGACATGACTCCTGTTTGACCTGACTGATCCAATAAACAGCATTTTTAACTGTGTTATGTACACAGAAGCGGATGTTAAGTAGTACTCCTGTTAACAAATCCCTGCCTGTGACCCTGTGGACTGTGACGGACGGATATCCAGACTGGTTGGGGACACTGGAAATGAGTGAAGTGAGGACAGCACTGTGTAGCCTCATGAGGGAGTTGGAGACCACTACAGCGTGAGACTCTCATATGCTATGGGCAGGAGGGGGAGGGCAGCTGCTGTCCCTGAAGGAACATGTTGCCAGGGCCACTGTGGCAGCCCCAAAGAAACATCAGCTGTAGCAGCAACAAAACCACATCCCACAAATCATAGAATTGGTTGAGTTGAAAGGGCCTCTTGAAGGTCACCAAGCCCAACTCCCCTGCAACGAACAGGACACCTACAACTGGATCTACTAGAGCCCCATCCAGCCTGACCTTGAATTCTTTGAAGGATGGGGCATCCCCCACCTCTGTGGGCATGCATGCACATTCACTTTGCCCTGTTCTGGGGATGCTGAGTGGGAAGTCTCAGGAGACAACCCCAAACCCAGCCGTTACAAAAGTATCTGCAACTTGTACGTTCTCTCATTTCAACGTTGTTAAGAGTTTAAAGCCAAAAAATGTGTGACTAATCCCATCCCGGACATTCAGTTGCTGCGGTTATACAAGCAGAGACCTTATGGCCCTTACCTTCCTGGCACGGTGCTGCATCCCCCAACCCCACTCTACTGACCACGGGTCGCAGGAGCATCTACTGGAGAGGTACAGGCTCTTTCACTGAGCAGCCAAGTCAGCTCCTTTATCTGAACTTCTAAGGAAATAGACACTGATTATTTTGGGTGTACAGAAAATATATCTGCTTTGATGTATGTACTGTAAATTTCTAATTTATCACTGTAAAAAAAAATAAAACAAACTTTGCTATTTAATTTTTATATCAAAATAAAACTTTAACCTCTGTGGATAACCAGGGTGTTCCTGGCAGCCCTCATGATCTCAGTGACTTTGTTTCCTAAATTTGCCGCACCGCTGTTGCAAGCTTTTTGCTCCTGAAGGAAGAAACATTCCCATTGCAATGAATGCGTGGCCCAAATGGGTTAAAGCGGCACAGTTTGCATCTCATGTGGGTTGGGAGAGCGCCTTTGCCAACTGGAAGTAGCTGGGAACAAAACATCGTTGGGCAAGAGCAAAGTATGTACGTGCTTCAGTGCTTGCACGGGGGGTGGAAATAGAAAGCCTTTGCAAGGCGGTGTGCGGTACCCAGCGCTGTGCTGTGCTGTGTGCTTGGGCTTGTCCCACTGTGTCGCCAGCACCGAACGGGAGTGACAGCATGGAAACACAACTGCTGCTTTAGCAGTGCTCTGGGTGAAAGCAGGGCTCTGCGTAAAGCTGTGTTTTCCTCCACGTGTAGGAGTGTGTGCACCCAGAGATGTGCAGAGAATTTGGGTTCTGATGCATGGTGGGGAAAGGCAGCACGGCCACAGATTCTTTTCCATCTTTTTAAAGCTTATTTTCTTGGGTTTTTTAATGCTCCACTTACTTTTTATTCCTTTTTGCCACTCCTATTCAGCCGTTAGGTGAGAGTTCCTTCTTTTTGTGTACATCCTTCTCTGGTTTCTTTTGACGCTGATAGCACAGTTTGTCATATTAATCATCATCTTAACCCACTTAATCATCTACATCACGAAATGTTCTGTATGCAGGATTGCTTAATTAGCATAGTGTTATTCTAATAAGGAACTAAATCAGACTACAGTGGATAATAGCGAGGATGTGCTATAAAGACAGTAGGAATTATCACCTGTGTATCTATAGCTAATCAAGTTTTGAAGAGCAGCACCTAAAACTGATAATTACAGTGATTTCCTCATGCCTTTGGCAGCTCATCACGGTAATGTTCTTAGCTGGGGATTAATGAGATCTCTGATTTGAAACTTATAATTAGGAGTCTTTAATATAGCTACAGCTGAACATAACAAACATTAAGGAGCTTCTGGGAAGGGGGGAATCTGCCCCATATTGGATTTGTTGGCATGAATGGAGACTCATAGAGTCATAAAGGTTGGAAAAGACCAATAAGATCATCTAGCCCAACCATCAGCCCATGCCTGTGACAACTAAACAACGTCCCTCAGTGCCACATCTCCATGGCTCTTGAACACCACAGAGGATGGTGACTCCACCCCCTCCCTGGGCAGCCTGTGCCAATGCCTCACCACTCTGAGAGGAATTTTTTCCTAATATCCACCCTGAATCTCCCCTGGCACAACCAAAGGCCGTTACCTCTTGCCCTATCAAAAACCTCAGAAGTACTGTTTGAGGGGCTGTGATTGCTCTGCTATTCGTGTGTGGGGGTTTTGTATGTTTGCTTGACTTAGTCTTATTTTTGTAAAAGTTCTCTTTAAAGAGTAAGTGCTCAGAGTGAAGGAGAGCAGAGTTCTGCAGCCAGAACTCAGGAGTCCCAGCAATGTGAAGATGTGTCACAAGATGCTGCCTTCATTGTGGAGGTTTCCAACACAACCTCCTTCCTCAGCCACCCATTCTGAGAATCTGAATCACCTGGCTTGGAAAGGACCTTCAGGAGCATCAACTTCTGTAGCTGCACTACATTTCATTTCCTAATTTCATCTGTCCGGCTAGACGTGGCACTGAGCTGCAGGACAGAGCAGCAAAGAAGTTCTGGGTTAATGACTTATCATTTTATGTGGCAAGTTATTCTTAACTTGGATTTTGTCTGAGATCTTTTCATGTGACCCCTCAAAGATCTGTGCAGCCACAAATGAGACAACATGAACTGTCTGCATTATGTTGCCTTGGCTCTTGAAGGCAGAGCGCTGCAGAGCTGCTCCCTGAGCCCTCCTCTTCCTCCCTGCAAGGCCAGAGCTGCAAAGCCTCCAGTGAGGCTGCTGGGAACCCAAGTCTGTCGCTTCCACTGGAATGATCAAGTCTAGGTTTGAACTGCTCACCCATGGGTGAGAGCCTCGTGGCACAACCCCATAGCAGCCCTCCCTCTGAGGCTCAACAGACCATTTTTGGCACACTTGGGCTAATTGGGCTCATCATACTCGCCAGCAGTATCCTGGCAAACTCCAGCTGTTGCAGCAGCCTTGTGTTGCTGACAG
>PPHD01027948.1:0-11022 GCA_002909625.1 Bambusicola thoracicus
GGATCCTCCTTTCTCCCTTTCTTAAAAATGGGAGAAGTGTTTCCCTTTTTCCAGTCACCGGGGTCTTCACCGGACAGCCATGATTTTTCACATATGATGGAGAGCGGCTCAGCAACCATATCAGCCATCTCTTTCAGAACCCTGGGATGGATATCATCTGGCCCCATGGACTTATATACATTCAGTTTCATGAGGAGGACTCAGACCTGTTCCACCATTACAGTGGGACAGAAACCACTCCCCACACCCTCACCTAGAGGCTTGTGGTCATGGCAGACACGGGAAGCCTGACTACCCATGAAGACTGAGGCAAAGCACTCATTGAGAACCTCAGCTTTTCCTGTGTCTGAGAAAGCCAGCTCCTCATTGCCTTTCATCAGAGGGGGAACACTCTTCTTGGCCCATCTCCTCCTGCCTATGTAGCTGTAGAACCCCTTCTTATTATCTTTCACATCCCTTGCCAAGTTCAGCTCCTTGTGCGCCTTGGCTTTCCTAATCCTATCTCTATACACACGGACATCAGCCCTGTATTCCTCCTGGGATACACAACCCTGCTTCCACCTTCTATACATTTCCCCCTTTTCTCTCAGTTTCAGCTGCAGGTCCTTGCACAGCCACAACGGTCGCCTGCCTCCTCTGCTCAACGACTTCTGCTGGGGGATGGAGGGCAGTTGCACTCTCAGAAGATTGTCCCTAAAGAGCTGCCAGCTCTGTTCTGTACCCATGGCCTTAAGGACAGTTTCCCAGAGGACTCCGCACAGCAGTTCCTTGAGCAGCCGGAATTTTGCTCTCCTAAAGCACAGGGTCCCAGCTCTGCTTTTAGCCAGGCCCGCATTCTTCAACATCACAACACCACCAAGGCATGGTCACTACAGCCCAGGCTGCCTCCAATCATAACCTCTGCCATGTTTTACAACAAAAGAAAACAAGATTCCTATTCTGAAGACCACTTTTGTAGATGGCTCATCAGAGTCTATTGAAAACAGAAGAAACCAGAGCATATGTTATGGAACACGGTGACAAAACAAACAGCCGTAGCACAGCACAGCGCTACAGGACTCACGGCTCAACGGCCAAACGACAGTGGGCTGACTCCCATTTCACAGCTCCTTGGCACCTCAGGAGCAGAAAAGCCAAAAGCGAGACAGAAATCTACAGCAGGTGGAACTCCACGTAAGGAGAAGCTCTACTCACAACAGCCAGCTGCTGTAACACCAGCAGCGCCAGGCCGGCAGAGGCGGAAGCAGCACGCAGCTGCAGGCCCCGCCCGGGGCTCAACGCAGACGGCGGGGCGGGGCGAGGCGGGGCGGGGGCCGGGCACGGCGACGCAAGGCAAAAGAGGTAGGGCCGGGAGCCCGCCCCGTGCTGCTCTCCGCTCCAACCCCGGAACGGCGGCCAGTTTCTCCACTCACCTGCAGCGGCTGCACTCCGGCCGCCTCTCGCAGCGCTCCACCGGCAGCTCCCACAGCCCCGCGCAGCCCTCGCTCTCCTCGCCCTCCTCCCCCGCGGACGGCCCGGCGGCGGCGCCGCTGCTCTCTCGCTCCATGCCCGGCGCGGCGGGAAGCGCCACCTTCCCCCACCAGGGGGCGCCGCCGAGCAGAGAGAACGCGACTTGATCTCAGCCAATCAGGGTGCGGGGACGACGACGTCCCGCCTCTCGGTCCTCCACCGGGACGCGGCGCGGTGCGGCCGGCAGGGGGCGCTGTTGGTGCTCGTTTTTTCCCTGTGCGGCGGCGGTCCGGCTATGGCCGGGTCGGGTCTGGTGTGGAGTTTCCACCTCCAGCCCGTCTGTCACTGGAAGTGATGCTTTTAGAGCTGCGATAGAAAACAGGTCCCTGCTACCAGTGGCAGTCACGCTGGAGGTGCAGTCATAATCCATGCCTACCCTGAGTGTTTGCTGTGCATACTTAGATCTGAATTGACACCTCCCCCGCTGTACCGAAGGCCTGAGGAACTCCTGGCTTCTCTTTGAAGCGATGTTTGCAGTTTGTGAATTCATCAGCTTGTTTAGCTTGGAGAGGAGAAGGCTCCAGGGAGACCTCACTGCAGTCTTCCAGTACTTGAAGGGAGCTTACCAGTATGAGGGAGTCTTGACTTTTTACACAGGTAGAAAGTGATAAGACAGAGGGGAGTGGATTTAAACTGAAAGGTTAGGTTAGATGCTAGGAAGAACTTCTTCACTCAGAGGGCGGTGAGTGCTGGCGCAGCTGCCCAGAGAAGCTGTGGATGCCCCATCCCTAGAAGCATTCAAGGCCAGGATGAGCTCCTGGGCAGCTTGATCCAGTGCGTGGCAGCTGAGCCCGTAGCAGGAGGGCTTGGAACTGTGTGATCCCTGAGGTCCCTTCCAATCCTAGCCATTCTGTCATTCCATGATATTCAAATGGCGGCTGTGCTTCGTTCCTCAGCAACTCGAGCAGTTTAATTCACTGAATTTCAGCGCTGCATTTCCACTCTGGCTCAACTCAGTCTCAAGTACCAGCACAAGGCATGTGACATTCTTCCGAGTTTATGACCTGCTTTCGCAGAAGCTGCAGCCTCATACAGAGTGTGCTTTCAGGGCAGCTAACAAGTGTTGAATTCAGACTTCTTGTTATTCTTTCCTGCCCACCCCCATACTTAGCTATATATTCCTGGGACAGTTCCAAAGCCAGCGGCTGAGCGGGATGAACTTCCTGAACAGGGTCACCAGCATGAGGTGTGAGGTGCAGAAGCAGAAGCAGAGGCCAAGCTGGGAGCCTGGAAGCTCTGACAGTCGAAGCTGCTATCTCAGCACACCAGCACTGAGGGTGGGGAATCCAGCAGCACACAGCGCTGTGAATCAGACTCAGATGCTGCAGAACAGCATGTGGAAAAAAAAAAAAAACATTGAGGGGGGAAAAAAAAACAAACTCTGAGATATTTCACAACAGAAAGCAGTTGCTGGTTGTATGGAAAAATAACATTAACGTTAACCTTCTCAGCTGGGAACATATGTGACAGATGCCTACATGGAGTTAGAGTAGCCAGAATATTATACTGGGAATTTTATGAGTAATGTTGCTAAACACTGCTGTGTCTGACAAGTGCAGGACAAGTTTGAGAGTGTCTGAGCTCAAAGCCAGGAAAGTTCTGAAGAGGAACTTGCTTTCTGTTTGACTTAGGCAAGTGCTGACCTGGTTTGCCAATCTGCTTGCATCTCGAGGCAGGTCTTTTTGATGAAAGAAGAGGCTAGTGGAACAAGCTATCTGGCCAGCACAATACAATTGCAACCTCTCAACGTGGACTTTGTGATTATTGCTACCAACGGTGCTGTGTTTTCCACCGGCACAGTGAAGCTGGGAGGTTCAAGAGCAAAGGCTGACAAGGTCTGTCACAGGGAGGCACCATATTGTAATTGAGTTATAATGTGAAGGCTGGGAGTAAATCACCGATTGTCTGGGCAGCTAAGGACCATGCATACTAAGGAAGAGAAAATGTGAAAAAAAAAAGTAATAAGGATTTAGTTATCCAATACTGAAAAAAAATAAAATTAAAAGGATTGCGTGCTAAGAACAAAGTAACAGTGAGGTACAAAGCATCGTGTGTCTTGTAATCTGTTGAGTCTGTTGAGGCTTCAGACATTATTCATTCTACATAAATTCTTTGGATTTGTTTGTTATTTATGGTGAGTTACTGCTTTGCGACAACTGACAGCAAGTGTCTTGAAAAACACAGAATACCATTCAGGTATTTTAGGCAGCAATGAGTACTTGGAAGTGTCCTTTGCTAACTAGAGAAGCAGCAGCAAGAAAAGAAACACCCTGTTCCTTGCTTAACTTACATCTGCATTTTTTTTCTGTTGACTTAAGGGCTAAAATTTGTACAGCCATGCCCAAAATGCTCTGCAGCAGTGATTCTTCCTTTATTCTGTCTCATGAAAACTATTCTGCCAAACTGGTTGATGTTTTTAGCTTCCCTCTTCTGCATTGTTTGCCAGAATAGAGAGACTTTCCACAATGTTGTTTCCCTGTGAGAATCTCAGGATTTGGCAGATTATAATATTCATCCATTCACACTTTTCCTCCACGGAAATGCCTTCCAAGAGAGACTTGTTAAGAACTATTTCCACGTGAGGCAATAGTTGAAAGTAACGTTTCCATTCTTGCTGCCTCACAGTGGGTCCTGTATGTGTACGTTAAGGTAAATAAGAGTAATGCCTCCTTTTTATTTCCATGCCAACTACAACAAAGAGCACAATAGCAGAGCAAATTCACAGCCACAAAAGACTAGTTTTCAATACAGTCACCACTATTAGCTATGCATTTTCACCACTGATGAACAAAAGTCTGCATGTTGCACCT
This sequence comes from Bambusicola thoracicus, assembly GCA_002909625.1. Lineage (NCBI taxonomy): Eukaryota > Metazoa > Chordata > Aves > Galliformes > Phasianidae > Bambusicola > Bambusicola thoracicus. The sequence goes on from PPHD01027948.1 coordinate 4,320, forward strand.
GTGAAAATCTGCACCAGCAGTGGTGACCACTGTTTCACACTTTTGGTAGGAAAATGTTGCCCATGCAGTCCATTTTCCATGACCCCAATCAGATAGAAGTCAGAAGCTATCAAATCTGGACTATACAGTGGGTGTGATAGGACAGTGCAGCCAGGATAGGCAATGTGCTCCAAGGTCTGTAAACTGGTATGGGGCCTGGTGGCATCACACTGCAAGAGAAAGGTTGTCTTCTTCACTGGCCTGACTCTGGAGGTTTGAGTGTTCAGCTTAGTCAGTGTAGTCATACAGCAGTCAGAGCTGATGGTTTGTATGGGCTCCAGGAAATCCAGAAGGATCACCCCTTTCCTCTCCCAAAAGAGAGTGCACATCACTTAACCTGCTGAGGGTTGCATCTTGAACTTTTCCTTTGGTGGAGAATTCACACTTTTCCACTCCATGGACTGCTGATTTGGCTCCAGCTCATAACATCTCATTGTTAATAATGCAGTCCAGGAAACTGTCACCTTCAGCCTTATATTCTTCCAGTAGGTCCTGGCAAACTTGCATACAGTGTTCTTCCTGAAGTTCATGCATATGTGTTAATCTGGTGTGAATTTTCTGATATTCCAAAATTGCTACCATCAGCTGTAACACACCACCCTCTGCCTCACTGTGCCAACATCCACTGTTCAGTCTCCATGAACATTCAGAGGTGTCAGTGAATGTCAGTGGGTGCATTTCTTTTTTCTATGTGAAGGGATTCAGTGACACTCCTTTGCTCCATACACAATTCCATGTCAGACACCATTCTGTCAGACTTGCCCTTCTGCTGCCATCTATCGCGCAACAACAGCATGGAATGGAATATTGCTGGGAAGGTTCAACCTCTACTGCCATACTGCCAACATCTGCCTCTGGCGTCGTGGGCCAACATCATAACATAGGAGACATTAATTTCAGGAGGTGTCAATTTCAATTTGTAGCTTTGGTTTTGATGACACAAATGAGCTACCATGAAATAATGAGGGTGTGACTTTGCAAGGCAATTACTGCATCACGTCACTGTCAGTTTACACGTTTTCACATGCACTAAATGTGAGGAAGTGTTTTTCCTTGTCCCTTTCACTCAAGGGTAATTATCTCCGGTCTTGCAAAGGTAGTAGTGTGGACTGATAAGTTTTCATGAGGTTCTCTATTTCTCTGGTCAGTCTTACAAGCCTTTTAGAAATGCATTAGAACTAATTTCAACTATATTATAGAAAGGCATATATTACAATATTTTTCTTCCAAGAAGGTGGAAAGTACTGGGGCAGGACTAATACCAGTACAGGGTGTGCTTTCGCTTTGTAAGCATCTCTCAGCTTAGTCTCAGTGGCTTAGATAGTTTATTCCTGTTTTGAAAAGACAATTACTTACGAGCCTGAAGACTTATCTGGCACTACATAGCTCTGCAGGCATCATTTGTCACTTGCAAATAAATACATTTTAACAACAACAACAAAAAAAAGCAGCTTTTAAGCATTTTGTTTGCAATTGTTACTACAAAATTTTACAAAATTATGCAGAAAGATAGCTACTCCAAAGGAAATCTGCACTAAAATGTTGGCAAGGCTGTTTGCAGTCTATCTGCACTAGTTTAGTGTTCTGCCTTTGGTGGTCAGGTGCCAATGGCTTTGCAGGTATCTGTATTTGGTCAGACAGTCACATTTAAAGGTGGAAAACTTTCGACAAGCATGCACACCTTGAACTCTCTGTAAAATAATGCTTTGAATGAAAAACAGTGTTTCTCCACTTGTACCATCTCAAGTACTGGTGGGTGCAGGCTATGGAACAGGCATTGGACAAACGTCATTTGCCAGCTCTGTCCAATCAACCTCCACCAAGCTTAAATGGGCACATGACTAAGTCTGACACATTTTTTGCAAACTTGAAAAGCCGTGGCTTATTTCTAGCTATAGTAATTGAAAGATAGCTACAAAATGTTGCTGCTGCTGTAGGCAATGATCTTGCCTTTCTTCCCATGGTCCTAGTCACCACTCATGCTACCACAGGGTCATCATGTGGCCTCCCAGCTGCTCAGCAAATTTGTTTCTCTTGTTTATCTTCATACAGGTCAGTTCAGTTTACTCTCTGGCCAGCCAGGCACCAGTGCTGGCATAAGTGTGCAAGAAGGAGGAAGGGAGAGAGGAAAAGATCCATCACTTGGGAGTAGCCCAACTGATGAATCACAGAATCACAGGGGGTGCAAAGGACCTCAAGTGATCATCAAGTCCAACCGTCCTGCTAAAGCAGATTCCCTACAACAGGTTGCACAGGTAGATGTCCAGGCAGGTCTCTAATATTTCTAATAATAGGAGACTCTACAAGCTCTCTGGGCAGCCTGTTCCAGTGCTCCGTCATCCTTGCAGTACAGAAGTTCTTCCACATGTTAGTACAGAACTTGCTATGTACTAGTTTTAGGCCATTACCCCTTGTCCTATCTCTGTGCACCACTGAGAAGAGCCTGGCCTCATCCATTTGCCTCCCACCTTCCTTTAGATACTTACGAACTATTATCAGATCCCCTCTCTGTCTTTTCCCCATGCTGAACAGACCCAGGTTGCTCAGCCTTTCCCCATGTGGGAGATACTCCAAGCCCTTCATCATCTCTGCTGGACACTTTCCAGGAGATCCCTGTCTTGTTTGAACATGAAGCCACGGTAGCAAGAAGGGAACAGCCAGGTGAAGCACCTCCTTCCTGCAGACTGACACAAGGCCACTGCAGACATGCTGCCTCCCTCCCCGCTGGCATTGTTCAGATCTCTGTAAAAAGGTGAAATAGCAGTAAAAAAGTTCGTGCTGGGAAAAATGTGCTGCTCTCTCAGCCAGTGCCAGGCAGAAGGTGCTGCACCATGCCGTGCTGTGTCCCAGTCCTCCATCCAGTCCCATCCATCCTCCAAGCACACAGCCTCCCTGTGTGCTTGGACTTCACTCTGCAGAGAGCTGCGGCTGCATAACATGTTGAAAATAGTTTGAAAAAAGAAAGCATTATTTTGGGTGCCAAAGTCGGCTTATTAGTTTAATGTTTTTAAAAACTGTCTTCTCAGCTGCTTTCCTTTTTATACATTGCCTATAAGTATACAATATTTATATATCTCATGTAACAGACTGGCATCGAATTTCACAAAATTTCTTATCATCATGTAAGGGGCTGTACATCCACGGTAAATGAAACACATCGTGTGAGAAGGTATTTGTTTCTATTTATCTGCTTCTTCTAGAAAAAGTGCATATTTGTAACATGTAAAGACATCTTCAAGTGAAATTTTCAGCAGTGGTTTGAAGATTTTGTAATGTTGTGCCATGCCCTCACTCATGATACTGAGCTAATAACAGAAGCGATTCTAATCCTAAACCTGTAATTGCAGTCTGTGATGACTGCAACTCAGATGACCTGGAACACATTACAGTAATAGCTAATGAGGAACTTCCTGATAGTTTGAAAATCTCTGCCTAAGATCAGATTTAAAATTCAGAATCTGTATGCTGTATTGATACAAATACAGCTGGTTTATAACCCTGGTGTGTTGTATACGTTCTCTGGTGTCTGTAAACTGCAGCTGAAAATACTTGACAGCAAATGCAAAACAAAACACTCACAATTAAGTGACCAAGGTACTAAGCAGGCATCAGGGATATGGTCTTTGAAGCAGTATCAGCTGAAATACTGCATGTAAGAGCCAGTCTCCCTGCAGCTTTGGAACTTCAGAGCGGGTAGCAGACAGTTTTCAGATAACCCAGCATCTCTGCCGAGCTGACAAGCATGCAGGGAGGACCCACTGGTATCAGGCTGCATGGTGCAGAAAGGCACATCACCGGGAGAGAATGGAGAATGAGCGCACAGGTTTAGGTGTACTGACCGAAATCTTTAACCGTAAGCTCTTATTAAGGCCCACTGGCATCAATACACAGTTCAGCTGTGCTTTTACAGGGCACTCGAATGCTGCCCTTCTTCCAGTCACTTTACAGGCTTTGCATTTGGAGAATCTTTTCAGGCATATAACAAAACCATCACCTAAGTGTTATAGAAACATATACAGATAGTCTGGCCAACCACCACAATTACTGTGTGTCTTTACCAGTGCCTGCTTTTGTGTCAGTAATGGTATGCCCTTCCCTGAGTGAGCAAAGGAGACATGCATGGAAAGTCACAAGTGGAAACCACTCCCTGCTCCTTAACTCACCTTGCAGTGCTGCACCGCCTTTGGTCCAAACAAACAAGCAAGGAACAAGCTGTAAGGAGGAAAGAAGTCCAAACTTGCAAAGTACCATGTGTATTGTTCGGTGTTACTTATGCATCAGGATAGCATTTGCAACCAAGAGAGATGATGCATATGGTTTATTCACAGACACAAGAATGCACCTCCCCCCCCCCAAAAAAAAAAGGAAGGAAGTACCTTTGGTGGGGTTTTTTTGTTTGTTTGTTTGTTTTGTTTTTGTTTGGTTTTTTGGAATCCAAAAGGTTTTGGTCATTTGGAGAACATGACAATTATGGCAATTCAGAGGGGGAATGCCAGGGTGGCTATACTCATGCCCATGTGCTTAACAGCATCTTGCTGTTGCTTCGTCTGGGAAATTTTACATAATGGCCACACAATGTCCTCCACAGGTCTGGTTTCCTGGTTCCACGAACCCAGACTCCTAGATAGAGTCTACATCAAGTGAGGTTTATGTCTCATGGAACAGCAGTAGCAATGGAGGTTCAGCAATTCAGCTGAAAATTTGTGTTAAAAACAAGCAGAAAAAGAAAATACAGTAATAGGACCATCAGGCTGTAAAATCTGCCCATCTCTTTCATAGTTTCACATGTGGACTGCTCAAGAGAATTACTGACAGACAAAGTGTGAAGCAAGTCAGAGAATCTCATATTCATGCAACTGCCTACAGAGCAGAATTAGACATCACTGCTCTCCACCAGCAGGGTATCCACCCCTCTCCAGCAGGACTGAAGTTTATACACAGACCACAGCCAAGGGTGAGAAAGGAAAATACAGAACCAGCTTGTGCTGATTCACTGATACCAGTCCATCTCATGTATTAAGTGAGGAAAAAACAGTGCATGGCACAGGGAGGAAGGTACATTTACGAAACATGTATTTCCAGCAGGGCAAAGCAGATCTTTTTCTCCTCTGTGCTGGTAAGCACATTTGTCAGAATGGTGCTGCTAACACTGCTTTTCTTGGAAGCTTCCTGCTCAGCGCCATGGGGCTAACCAGCCCAATCACTGTGCATAGCAGTATGGATGTACTGTTTCCAATCCTTGTCTTCCATGTTGAGGTACACTCTGTCTGTCACAGCCGTACCCCTGAGCTGATATTTAGTCTTGTGGTTGAACCTATATTAATAATGGATGCATATGAACAACGACGGGTGTTTTAAGGCATAAAATTTTGGCATACCTGATGTGATAATGCACTCCCTTGGTTATCTGTGTTGAAACATCTTGATTTCTGTGATTCTGTTTTTGCGTTGCTCTTGGTCTTCTTGCTTACTCTGGTTTAGACTTGCTAATCCTTTATCAGAAAAATGATACTGTTAATGGTCTCAGGCATCTAAGAAAGCTTTCACTGAAGTTCTTGGGCTTGTTTCCCCTACAAAGAGTTGTTTACATAATAAGTACTGTCAAGCAAAATGTGTTTTTCCTTCAGTAGTTAGCAAATCAGATAGAGTAAAAATAAAATATGTTATTTCTTTTAGAGATCTTTCTACTTTGCTGAGCACCATTTCCTTTTAAATAGCCTAAGCTGAATGCTTTGTCAGACTCAGACTGGATTATTTTCCTTGGGTTGGATTGAATTGCTTTTGTCAAGAAGTTTTAACTTCCAGAGAAGACTCTGAGCAAAGCTAAATAGCCTCGATATTGCCTTGGTAATAATAGCCTCGGTAGTTGAATGAAGCAGCACTGTACAGTGAGTAGCTGTGGTAGTGCCAATCATTATGTGTTACTGCAGCTCTACCATCTGCTTGATAGATAATGCAGTAGGTACAATCGATGCCTAAAAACAATTACATCAGCTGAAATCTTGATGGAATGTAGACATAATGGCACTGCATTGTACCTCCTGGGGCACTCCCACACCAGGGCATGGCATCTGTATCACCTTTCATCAGCAACCTCCTCCTGACTGCTGGCATTCTAGAGATCCTCTCTGACCTTGCACCCAGCCACAGCATGGATGTTCTCAGAAGGCTGCATTAAAAGAGGAGTGGCCAGAAGGGAGAGGGAGGTGATTGTCCCCCTCTACTCAGCTCTTGTGAGGCTCCATCTGCAGTACTGCCTCCAGGCCTGGGGCCCCCAGCACAGAAAGGACATGGAGCTCTTGGAGCGGGTCCAGAGGAGGGCCACTAAGAGGATGAGAGGGCTGGAGCACCTCTCCTGTGAGGAAAGATTGAGGGAACTGGGTTTGGAGTTTAGCTTGGAGAAGAGAAGGCTCCGGGGAGACTTCATTGCGGCCTTCCAGAACTTGAAGGGAGCGTATAAACAGGAGGGGGAATGGCTGTTTATGAGGGTGGATAGCGATAGGACAATGGGGAATGAGACAGGGGAGGTTTAGATTACATATTAGGAGGAAGTTTTTCACCCAGAGGGTGATGACGCACTGGAACAGGTTCCCCAAGGAGGTTGTGGATCCCTGGAGGCATTCAAGGCCTTGGTGGATGTGGCTCTGGGCAGCCTGGTCTGGTG